>PVLC010040044.1:0-14039 GCA_004027655.1 Graphiurus murinus
TTTTTTTTTTACTTTGAAACAAGGTCTCACTTAATTGCTGAATCTGGCCTCAAACCTCCGATCCTCCTGTTTCAGTCTCCCAGTACTAGGATTACAGGCATGGCACCACCATGCCGAGCAAGGAAAGGTTTATTGACCCCAGTTCTTTTCCCTTTCCATATTCACTGTGGCCCTATGATTTCTCCCTACTAGAAGTAGAGTGTGCTTTTCTGCATCTGTCTGTTGTCTTTAGGTTCAGCCATGTGACTAGCTGTGCCCAATGGGATCTTCATAGCCAGACACCGGCAAAGCCTGAAGTGGATTTGCACAGGGAGTTTTTCTCTTGTGTTTTCATCATAGCCATGAAAATATATGCCAACAATATTGCCATTCCAAGAAGGGTAATAGAAATGGAAAGCAGACCTGAGCCTAGCTGCCAGCCACTGACCAAAGCTAGGTAGATCTGCACCTTGAAGCACAGCTGCCCAGTCTAGTCAACCAACTCTTGCATAATCACATGAGCAAAAATAAATCACAGTGAGTTGGTTTTATTGGCGCATTGCAATTATACGTGATAGCAAGGGGCACACAGAATTCCCTGTGTGTTTCCCTCCAATTCCTGCCCCTTTGCCCCCTCCCCATAGGCAGTCTTGTAACTTCATGTCTGAACAAAGGATTGTTTGAATAAATGCCATTACCAGGTCTCCCCTTTCTCCTCCTCCTGGCCTCCCTCTCCAGGTCTCCTCCCCCATTCATCAGTGTCTCCCCTCTTTTATCTGAAATCCTCTCTGTTTCCCAGTTTCCTTCTAGCTTCCACATAGGAGTAAAAACATATGGCCCTTCACTTTCTATGACTGGCTAATCTCACTAAGCATAATATTCGTGAGTTTCATCCATTTTCCTGCAAATGACATGATTCTGTTATTTTTATGTCTGAGTAGAATTCTATTGTGTGTACATATCACAATTTCATAATTCATTCATCTGTTGATGGACACCTAGGCTGCTTCCATAGTTTTGCTATCACGAATTCAGCTGCTATAAATATGGAAACACATAGAAATCTTATTTCAATTCTTTTGGGAAGATCCCCAAAAGTGGTATTGTTGGGTCATATGACATCTCCATTCCCAGGCTTTTTAAGGAACCTCCATACTGGCTGTACTAATTTGCAATCCCACTAATAGTGTATAAGAGTGCCTATTTCTCCACATCCTCACCAGCATTTATTTTTGTTTGTATTCTTGATGATTGCCATTCTAACTGAGGTTAGATGGAATCTCAATGTCATGTTGATTTGCATTTCCCTGACTGCTAATGATGGAATAGAAAATCAATAAATGAGATTACATCAGATTAAGAAGCTTCTGTGCAACAAAAGAAACTATCAGGAACCTAAAAAGAGAGCCTACAGAATGAGAGAAAATCTTCTCTAGCTACTCCTCTGACAAAGGATTAATATCTAGAATACATAAAGAACTTAGAAAACTCAATACTAAAAAAAAATATAACTCAACCAAAACATGGGCAATGGATCTGAATAGACACTTCTCAAAAGAAGAAATACAAATGGACAATAAATATATGGAAAAATCACAGTGATTTTAATTTATTGAGCTTTGGCATGACTTGTTATTCAGTGATAACTGACCAACACTGCAACCGAGAGGTTGACTTGCTTGCCCAAATTTTCTCATGGAGTATGGTAAGAAGATTCCAGCACAAATTGATCTCAGTTCAGTTCCACTCTTTTTAACAACTACATATTCCATCATAAGCATCATCTCCACTTCCTTCTCCTCTTCCTTCTCTTTCTTCTTCTTCCATGCCCAATTGCATTTATTGAATGCTTAATGTTTTCCAGGCATCCTGAGAAGTCCCAAACATGCATGATTTTATTTATCAATCAACAATCCTCTGATGCAAGTACCATTACTCACATTGTACAGAAACATCAGTAAAGAAAATAGCTTGTTCAAGATCACAAAAT
Organism: Graphiurus murinus; assembly: GCA_004027655.1. Lineage (NCBI taxonomy): Eukaryota > Metazoa > Chordata > Mammalia > Rodentia > Gliridae > Graphiurus > Graphiurus murinus. Next base: position 1,970 of record PVLC010040044.1, read on the forward strand.
TAATGATGACTGAGCCTCCGTTCATCTCAGATCTGCCTTATCTCAGTTTCCCAAACTGCTTTGCTCTGCTTCAATACATTGCTATCTTTTGAGAAACATCATAACCATTATTAGAGAAAAGTGTTAATGATTGATTACTTCAAGAACCTCTTCATGCCCAAAATTTTCCAAGAGGCTACTTCAAATCCTACAATGATTGCTTTTGAAAGTTTTTGTCTTGCTTTTGAACAATTTTGGAAATATTAAATTTTAATTCACAGGAACCTCAGAAATATACTTTATTATTTTAAAAATAGGGAATCTGAAACTTACAGAAATAGATTTATACCCTGAAAGTAATAGTATATCCAAGGGCATAATCCTGAATGGTCAACTTTGTTATCTGATTACAGGAAGAGACACATCAGCCCAACTGTACAGGGTAGAAATGGCAATCTGGTGTCAAACCACTCCATATGCAGACTTTTAGATACAATTCCTATTTTTAGCCTTACCCTTTCCCTCATATCCAGAGGTATCTGAGGGCAGGACTAACTTCATGGGCATATGACCTGTATAATCACATTAGGTCTTGCATTTAGAAGGACACTGGGCTTGGCTTAATGCTCTATTGTCTTTAAGTTTGGAATAATTTTTAGGCAAGAGAAGTGCTCTCTCATTTTGCAGTGAACACCATAACCCACACAGGCAGTCTTGTGGAGGTCTCTCACATCACCAGTTGCATGGATTGGGGTAAGGGATACATGCAATATACATCCAGTTGCTTCTGAGCTATCTGCTCTGCTGGTTATCATCTATGGAGGAGCCCAAGTCTAAGAAGCAGGATGCTAAGACCAGTATTGAAGCATGTGACAACTGGTCATGAGTCAAAGGCATCACTAGATTCAGGGAGACTGCCATGCAACTCCAGTCCTCAAAACAGAATTGGTGAGAAGTCTTAGAAGCAAGAGCCTACCTGGAGAACTCATTTTCTCTTGGACTATGTGATGCCCTTCAGGAGTAGCAGGGAAGTGGACCTCCAAATGCAGTCAATTGGGTTTCAGCTAGTTGCTGAAAGTGACCCTTCTTCATTTGGAAAGTCTCTTCTCTGCTCTTGTCATACTTCACACAAGTCCTTTTTGCAGTAAGACATTCAAATCCTTGAATCATCCTACCTAAAAAGTCACTTAGTGAATAACACTACTTTGACCCTGACTTTAACACAGAATAATACTGCAGCTATTTTAATAAAAACAAATCATAAAATAGCTCCTTCCATTGTTTGTACCTTAATAGAGTCAACACAGGCCCTTATAATAATAATAATATTATTATTATTATTATATATCAGGGCAAGTTAAGAAACATATAAATCTCCAACCTTAACATCACATATATGAGCAAATGAAATTCTCCTGCCCTAACTTTGTTCTTACATTTGAAACACTAAGAAATAGAGATTAAATCAACAGAAGTACATGGTGGTTGTGGTGGGGGAGGGGTGACTTTTTTACCCCATGAGATAGGAAAGACTAAAACCTCTATAAAGGTGAACTAATAGGAAGCTATAAATGAAGTGCATTGCCACATAGAGTCATCTGAAAAAAGTTTTATTAAAAATGCCTCCAAAGTATATTACATTTTATATTATACCAGGTGGAGCTAAGATGAGGGAGGGAGTTTATAGAGGAACTGTTGAACACAATTTTATTAGAATGGTTGTTCCCCTGATTATAATAAGAAGAGAAATAGGACTTATTGGCTTGGTTATTTGAAACATGCACATGCACGGTTTCTCACACGACCCCACCTCTGAGTAGGGTGAAAGTTCCTTTCTTTAGCTGGGAGGGAGCTTGAGAATGTTTTATTACTGTTGCAGAAAGCCCTGCTTCAGGATCATCTTTTATGAAATGCTCCCATTGTTAGGAAGCATTCGCAGTTCCATTTTCCGCTGGAATGATAGGGACTATTCATGTAACAAGGGAGAAAAACCAAGATGCAGCCCTCAAGCAACTTAAAATCAAGGGGTAGATAAGATATTTAGAATGTCAGGGTAATTGCCAAATACAACATCAGGAGAGGTAGAAGAAAAAAGGCATGTTCTTTTATGTTTCATTCCTTAAGGGGGACATCTAAAACACGTATCGATTTAAAGCTAGGAAATTAAAGTTATGATATCAATAACATAGAACTAACCACATGTGAGAATGAAGGAAGATTGTATCTGGGAACGCAGGAGTCTTCCTGTGTAAATCCCATTAGGACCAGTAGGGAGTTATTCATGCATTCAAATCTCTCCAGTCCTTCCCCTCCCCACCCCCGGACACAGATACCCTTGTTCTGAATGATCCATGTATTTATCTATTTCACATAAATCAGAAATTTAATAAAAAAATCTACCAACATGGCCATTCAAGACATGAATCATGAGCACTGTACGTATAAATCATATAAACCTTAAAAGCATTTATGGTATAGCTCTTTTCATGCAAACTGCCTGAGTGTTTTGGAGAGCTAAAACATAAAGAAAAAGGAAAATGTAGTAAATAAAATACAAAACCAATGGCTAGCCAACCTAATGAACAAAATGTCTAGATGTCACTCATTTCTGAATGGATTTCTTAGAAAAGTTCACTGAAATAGGATTTTCAAGGGCCTTTTAAATTCAGAGTAAGGCAGCTGAGTGTGTCTGTAGTTGAACACTTCTTTGAGAAATGTTTGTGGGGAAGAAATCTTCTAATAAGAAAAAAGGACAATGGATTCAGAAGAATAAATCAAAATAAAAAAGTCAGTGAAAGGATTTAAAACATTCTTGTGATGTTACTGGTGTGTGTATGGAATGCTTTTTTTAATCGTCCAACCAACTCCACTTCTTCCTTTCTAAAAGTATGTTATTTTCTCCAAGTAATTATTTTTAATCACTTCTCTCCCTTTACTGAAAAGAAAGCTGGTTGCATTTTGCAAATAAGTTTTTAACTATTTGTCCTAAGTTTCAAGTGTGTCTCTTAAATCTCCTATCATCCTAAATTGCTAATGGTCTGTATACCTCATTGGATTATTATAAAATTTTTTATTCCACTGGATGACAATAAAAGGTTTCTCATCTTTTATTCCCTTCAACAATATATGTGCAGGTCTATTTATTTCGTACTCCCTCTTTGATTTTTTGATCACCTGAAGTGTTCAGACATTTCTGAACTGATTTTGTTTGCTATGCTCATCTATTTCATGTCTCCTTCACCCAACTAAGAGTTTCCTGAGCATACAAAATCTTCCTTTTGATTTTAGATTTTGTATCATTTAGTACTAGTATGATTTCTAACATCATAGCTGTTAATAGACTAATTGAATGAGTAGAATTAATTGATATTTGGGCAACTGATACAACTGATCAAAGTCTATCTTTCTGGATGCATATAATTCAGCAAACAGAAGATGTGGTTACTTATTTGTTTGTGTGTGGTATTAGGGATTAACCCCTGGAGCATTCTACCTCCAAGTTATACCCCAGCCCTTTTTATTTTTTATTTCAAAACCATGTCTCACTAGTTTGCTGAGGGTCTCCCTAAGTTACTAAGGCTGGGCTTGAACCTGCAATCCTCCTGTTTTGGCTTCCCAAGTATTGGGATTACAATTGTGCACCACCACGCCCGGCAAACATGTAGTTCTTAATGGATAGTGCGCACAGCCTTTGCCCTCAGCTTTCTCAGTGACTGGCTCCCAAAGGCCCTTTCCAGGGTAGCTGCATCTAATGGCAGATAAGTGTAGAACAACTAGGAAGGGCCACTTTACCTTCAGAACTCCCCATTTGCTTGGCCAAAATTGCTGACAGCCTGTATCACAGCCCAACTCCCCACGTACCTGCTTGTGCTGTGTAATAAGCATCTTGCATGCTAACCTAAAGGAGCCAACATGCAAAGGATAAAAAAGAAAAAATAAAAAAAAAGCAGAAACAGCACAAAGGTGACTTAAATTACTTCTTTCAGCCATTAAGTCAGGCGCTCCCATCTCTGCCTCTCCTAATCACCAGCCAGTTATATAGACAAAACAAACAGGAAGACTGATACAGCACAGTTAGAGATTTCAGGAAGGAGATAGCGGGCCTGGGTTATGGGTACACAGGGTATGCTTTGAGGCTCAAGGCTGCCGGTCCAAGGTCAGAAAGTGTGGTCTTTGGAGAAAATAACCAATCTGTCTCACGTACCTGGTTCAGGAAACTTGCTGGAAGCAAGCGCCTACATCTGGCCTCATCAGAGAAAAAGGGGCCCCCTATGAGGGTCTTTTCAAATGCTGCACCTGCTCTAGAATGTCCTCGGGCTCTCCTTCCAGTTCCCGGGGACTCAGTTTACCCACCTGTACATATTTCCTGCATTACTTCAAAGAGGATCTGGGAGACTTAATTAATGTTTGTCAAACACATTTTATATGGAAGGGATCATGTGCAGTCAGTTCAAAGTACTCTTGGCCCTGTTGTTTCTTTCATGTGTGCTTAGAAGATTTCTCAACCTTGATAAGAACTTGTGGAAAAAAAGAAAAAGAAACGCCACTCACTCCTGTGTTTAGATCTGGTCCTCGTGTTATGATGCTGTCGGCATTTCCTTTGGACATCACAGGAACATGAATAAAAATCAATGAAGCAGCTACTTGTATGAATCACCCCCCCATTCTCTAGCTGGTCAAGGTTTACTCTGTAAGAATCGCCCTAATGTCCCCACCCATCACCGCCGTCCCTGCCATGCACAAACACTCCGCTGTATCACCGAGACGAATCCTTGCGTCTGCTTCCACTCTTACCTTTGTCCCTTCTTTTTAGATCTTCCCGCTATGGCTTCATTCAGGTTCTGATCACCTCCTTTTCCACTGTGGCAAACGTCAAGTCAGGCCATTCCACCCACAAACAAGGAAGGCACACTTCTTCCAATGTATGTACTTAAATAAATATATGCACTTAAATAAATATATATATACTTAAATAGATAAATATTTAAGTGTATATATTTGTTTATTCAAATATATAAATAAATAGATACACTTATAAATAATATTTATAAAATATTATACAATATTAAAATTAAATTAATAATTTTATTAAAATATATTGTACAATATATAAATGTATTTTTATTAAATATTTATTTAAGTGTATATATTTATGTTTATTTAAATATATAGATATATATTTATTTAAACTCTGTCTATATCTAGCTCATGCTTAAATCCTAGATGGGATTCCCATTGCTTCAGTCTAAAATCCAAAATTTTAGGAAGACGTTCAAGGTGCTTCAGAACACAGTCCCTGGCTACATCTCCAGGTTCGCCTTCCACCTCGATCCCCCGTCAACACACACACAGCTTTGCTTTTCGTTCTTCAAAGTTCTCATGTGCCACCTCTGTAGCTATAGGGGCACGACGCTTGTGTCTTCCCTGGTCATCTAAATCTTGGGTTTTACATTCTTTTCTTCTTTTGCGGTACTGGGGATTAATCCCAGGGGCATTCTACTTCTGAGCTACACCCCCAGCCCTATTTTGTTCTTTATTTGGAAACAGGGTCTCACCAAGTTGCAGAGTGGACACCTCACTAAGTAGCTGAGGTGTCCACGAACCCAGATTCTCCAGTCTCAGCCTCCCAAGTACTAGGATTACAAGCGTGCGCCACCATGCCCGGTTTGGGTTTTACTTTCTTTATAAAGATTTACCCTCCTCAACTTTCCTAAGCTATGTTTGCCTGTCCCAACCTGACTAGAGATTGACCATTTTCGTATCTAACTCCACAGTAGTCTATCATTTCCTAAGGAAAGGGATGATGTCTCTCAGCTTTAGATCCTGTGTCCCCAGCAAGTGAGAGCTGCTCGATACATATTTGTTGCATAAGTAGACATGACTAAGCAAGGAAAGGGAAACGTGTTCCGTCATTTAAAACACCCATGGATCTCAGAAGCATCCTCTTTTCTGAGCAAAAGGAAACAAGTAAAGAAATCGGGGGGGGGGGGGTCGTGTGTTTGTGAATGGCAATTCCACAATGGTTGAGATAGAACAGGATGAGAAATCTTCTGATTATTTCCATCGAAAGATTCTAAGATATAAATTCTTGCAAAATGTTGCCAAGTTTCATTTGCAATCCACAATGATGGGAGAAAGACCAATCAGGTAGTCGGATGGAGGTGACAATAATAACTGATTAATCTCAACTGATTAATATCAATATGCAAAATAAATTCACTGTGAGGCCAATCACCCGAGGAAAGAGGAGAGACAGACCTAGATAGTAACTCTGCTATAGGCCTGAGGTCTTCGCACCTCACGAATGACTGGAATCACCCGGAAAGAAGTTGAAACTGCAGATCCTGGAGCTCAGTTCCTGGCCTAAAGAAGTAGACACTTGTGCAGGGCGGTCGGGTGGGGGGTAGTCAAAGAACCAGTATTATAAAAAGATCTTCAAGTTGATTCTGAAAATGAATCAGTTTGGAGAAACATTAATATACCATTCATTCGTTCATTCATTCAAAATTTGCCTATTCACTATTTCTTTACTTGCATATCCACTTATATAATGAACACTGGTAATAAAGAGAAGAGAAAGGAGACATATAAAAATAGAGAAAAACAGCCAGGCGTGGTGTCGCACGCTTGTAATCCCAGCATTTGGGAGGCTGAGACTGGAGGATCCGGGTTCACGGCCAGCCCCAGCTACCTAGTGAGGCACTCCGCAGCTTAGTGAGACCCTGTTTCAAAATAAAGAATAAAATAAACTAGGGCTGGGGGTATAGCTCGGAGGTAGAATGCCCCTGAGTTCAATCCCCAGTACCGCAAAATAAATAAATAAAAATAAAAATAGAGAAAAACAAAGCCAGGTATGGTGGCACACACTTGTAATCCCAGCATTCGGGAGGCTGAGACTGGAGGATCCAGGTTCGCGGCCAGCCTCAGCTACCTAGTGAGGCCCTCCACAATTTAGTGAGATCCAGTTTCAAAATAAAGAATAAAAAATAGGGCTGGGAGTATAGCTCGAAGGTAGAATGCCCCTGCGTTCAATCCCCACTACCGAAAAAAAAAAAAAAAAGAGAGAGAGAGAGAGAGAGAAAAACAGATCTCTCATCTTCTTTTCTAGTGGTTTTCTTTTTCTAGGCCTATTACTCAGATTGGTCCTGATTTTCATGTGTGTTTTGGTTCTGTTTTAGTTTGGTTTTGACCTTTTCATATTTCTTAAAGCAGAGATGCTCCCCAACCACAATTCTCCCTTGTTCTTTTTCCAGGATGACCTTCCCTAAAGAGTGATCTGAAGGTCAATGCACCTTTCCACATGTTACAATCCTTCACAAAAAGAAAAAAAAAAATTCACAAGTCTGTGAGCAATTATAACCCCCTCTTTCCTTCCCTTGCCCCAGACTGATATTGAAGTTGTGCATTCAGAGTGGTCTGAAAGAGAAGGAGGATTCTGACTTTTGGCAGAGGAAGCCTTAAATTATGGGGAATAAATAACCACTTAGCAGGCTGGTCCTGAGAGGGTGCCAATCCTTGCTTTAATCATTTAGATGGAAAATGAACTGGACTGTAAAATTCATGGGAGGTTCAACCCAAAGGGGATCAATCTGGAGCAAAGGGGAAGAGGGCTTTTCAGTTAATGAAGGGAACTTCGTAGAGTCACGTCCAGTTAACAAGACTTGAACTAGTTACGGTTTTCACTTGTTGGCTATCCTGAGAGTCTCCTCATCTCTGCCTTCTATATGATATCCCAATACATGCTTGTTACATCACCGAGGACCTACATCCTTGTTCTTTAGTTTCAAATCAGCCAAAGAGAGTGGAGGGACTCAGCAGAAGCAGGAATGCTGGCATCATAGATTCACACCACTGGAGACACCCTACTGAAGAACCAGCCCCCACCTCCCCAAGCTTCGCTGTTGAGTTTTTGGATTCCTTCTAAATGACATATGTAAAATACAGTGGTATGTTTAAATGCCTAATGTTAATAATCTTTCTACTTGAACAAGAATAATTCAACCTCATCTTGGGATTTTCCAGGAGAAGATGCTTAGTGTTGAACTGATGAGATCTACCCTATTTCCAGAGAGCTCAGAGGCCCCAAAAGTTGGGCAACTTGCCCCAGTTCACTTGGTGAGTTAGAAGTGGTACCCCTACAAAACATAAGTAATGAGAGGCCCAATGAAGCCAAGGGTAGTACATCTTTATCTTCTATATGAGCCAGACCTGTGAGAAAACATCAGTGGCTAAAATCCATTCCTAAACTTTTGGATTTGAATGTCACCTGAGGTTAAACATTAGGCGTCAAGAGCTGTCTTAGCAACCTGCAGCTTGTACGCACATAGGTGCTACTGCAGGGAAAGGGCTATGAACCCCATGCAAATGGAGATGCATGGAGTCTGTGGGCATCACAGCTCACCCAAAATATCTTCTAAAGAAAGGAATCAGAACTACATGGACTCAGTGTTCCAGGTACAGTGCCACCTCCCAGACCCTTATCATCCCAGCCTTAGGAGGAAAACCTGATGGAAGAGAAAAATACTGAAGATTTTCTGGGAATGGTGAGTTTGGTTTGTTTGAGCCCTACGTGTTTATGAAAATAATTTGGGAGGCTGGGCGTGGTGGTGTGTGCCTATAATCCCACTACTTGAGAGGCTGAGATAGGAGGATCATAGGTTTGAAGCCAGCCTCAGCAACTTACAAGACTCTCAACAACTTAGCAAGACCATGCTTCCAAATAAAAAATAAAATAGGGCTGGGGGGGTAGCTCAGAGGTAGAAGCCCCTGGGTTCAATCCCCATCCCCATCATCATCCCCATCGTCATTACTATGATCATCGAAATGACTTGGGAAATTCAATGATAATAACAAAAGGTGTTCAGAATGACTGCTTTAGATAAAAACGTGCATTTCTAAATCTAGTTATATGGTTCCCGAGAATGTCTCACTAACCCCACTTTGGTGACCACTAACCCCAGTTGACTTACCCTTGTGCAGTTAGCAACTAAATGGTGAATTAATACCTGGCATTCTCGTGTTAGTCCAGTGTGCCCAAGTGTTCATTCTTCACCTTTATAAGTTAATAGATATACTGTAAACCTCATAAAGGAAGGAATCAAAAAAGAACTAGATCTAGTGTCTGCAGCAGGGGCTTTCCCAAGAAATAAAACTCAGTTTTATAGCCATCTCTACAAGTAGTCTACATCCATGGTAATGTGACGGGCTTTGGAATGTGTGTCCTGATTTGCTGCCAGATTCTCTATCCGCAGGTAGATGAACTAGCTTAACAGTTCTGTGCCTCAGTTTCCTGATCTACAGAATGTGGTTAATCATAAAACACATATTTTTGGATTATAATGAGGATAAAACATGCTATTACAAGTGAAAGTGCTCAGGATAATTATCTGACACAAAGTAACATCTTAATTCTTTTAAGATCTTCATAGTCCTCCTACGGTTAAGGAAGCTGAAGCTCAGAATTGCTAACTTCAAGATTTGAATACGTGGTAAATCTCTTTGTAACTGGGAGGGTCTCTCTTTTTTACTTCACAGTCATCTACACTTATATCTGTAAGAAAATGGCACAGTTAATCATATTATATAAAATACGAAAATCCATAAAACTGACCTTACTGTAACCTTAGCTGTCATCTGCATTGCTTCCTTTCAGCTTTCGCCTGTGTGCATCACCTGGCAAAGCTGTAAACTCAGCATCCAAGCTTGCATCTGACACTTTATGAGCACTCTCCCTAATCACTTATGCATTCTAGCTATAACCACCATTTCTCAAGGCTGCAACTCATTCTGTCTGGCGATGATACTGTGATGGACGTAATCATTTGGGGGGGTCATGTGCTGTTACATCACGGCCCCCAGCATTGCCAACTTAAAACAAGTTGCTGAAAAAGGAAAGTGAGGTTTGCTTTGAATGATACTAGCCATTGCATCATCCAACTGACTCTCCTGACCCCCAGTTCTCTTAGCTTCACACCTGGAACGTTATGAGGATACCCCCACCCACCTCACCAAGACAAGGCAAAAGCTACACAAGATATAAATGCATCCCAATCCTTGGAAAATGACAATAGTATCTACCTTTTCTTCTTGGCTTTTTCCCCCATTCTGGTGTTCTCAAGAGGCCGATAATGTTTAAATAGTGCTTAGTACTAATGTTCTGTGTAGTAGGCCTGGTAGATTGTGGCATTTTCTATTCAGACTCCAGAATACTCCTTCACTTGCTACTTGGTTTGTCTTGGGACATTAGTTGAGGCTCTGAGAAGCCACATGGGCAAAAGAAAAAAGAAAACAGAAAGAAAAATCTCACTAGCTGTTCTTCTTAGTGAATGTCAATTCAAATTTCTCTAAGTGTCTGGGGCTGCAAATGAACGTTTTAGTAACGTTTTGAACCAGCCTCTGAAAGCCATCAATGAGAAGAGGGGAACAAACACAAGTTAGGTCGCTGGATTTTACTGAAAAAAAAAAATTCTTGAGCTCTGTTAATCACCCAGCTCCAAGGTTATTCCACGTCCCCTATTTTCACATGAAACGATCACAGCAAAGTCACATGTGAGCGCGGGGCCTCGCTGCTCCTGGCTGGGCTTCCTTGTGGGGATGGAAATGGGCTTTGTACCCCAGTTCCCATCACGAAGCGCACCCTGACTCTACTCAGCCCAATCTGGCATGAGTACACGCTTCCAGTCTAGACGGCAGCCTCAGAGAAGAGCTAATGCTAGGTTTTACCAGACAGCCTCACACTTGTCGTGGCTCTGCCCACGGTGATTCCTTTGATCTTGATCCTAGCAAACCAGTCATCGACCAAGGGAGAATGGGTTCCTACTTCTGAAAAGCTTTCCTGGAAATTCCCTCCCCTCCCCGTTCCCTCCGCAGCCCCTTTCTGCTCCTTTCGATTTACCTCTGACATTCAACCCTAAATCCCACCGTAAATCCAGCATGAGAGAGGCTACAGAGCCAGCATTGTCATGTGCTGTCCTGTTTGGGATACCCGGGGCCATCGCTGCCCTGTTGGGAAAGGGACGCGGTCATCTTCACTTAGCCAGGCATCCTAATCATAGATTCCAGGCTCAGCATTCTTCATTTAATTTTCTGAGAACAGGCTGGACTGTGATCTGATCCTCAGAGACGGGCAATCATGTCTAAAGAGCAGAGTGTTCAAAAAGTGTGCAATTAACAACAAGGACAGCAAATGTGTGCAGGCTCCTTGTGGCCACGGCAAGGACTGCGCCGACCGAGCAGGCCACTGTCGCCCCAGGCCTCTCCTCAGCGCGCAGGACCTAGCCCCTAGCCTCTTTATCAGAAGGTGTTCTGATAGGAAGAAAGTAACTTGATGCAGGTTTGCTGAGTTCGCAGGTTTCAGTCAAGGGCTGATGGCTCCACAGAGGAGGTCTGGCCAAACGCATGAAAATAAGGGCATCTCCAGGTGATGTCTAAGCCTCTCAGTTTACAAAGGAGGGTGCTGAAACCCTAGGAAGGAAAAAGCTTGCAGAAGACCCAAGTGAGTTCACAACAGAATCTATCTTGAACTTGCTACTTTCGATCCTAAGCCAAGGGACCAGTGCGGTGGGCAGAGGTTGCAAGGCAACTGGCCTGAGCAGCTGTGATGTCAGATCATGAGGATAGCTTTCTGGCCAGCTTCTCAAGGTCCTCTCTTGAGAATCCAGCCTCAACTCACCACACCAAGAAATGAAAGAATCTGCACAGTGTTAGCCAGGTGTGGTGGTGGTGCATGCCTGCAATCCCAGTACTTGGGAGGCTGAGACAGGAGGATCCAGGCTCAAGAACAACCTCAGCAGCTTAGTGAGGCCCTCTGCAACTTGGTGAGACCCTGTTTCCAAAAAAAATAATAAAATAGGGCTGGGGGTATAGGTTACAGATAGAACACCCCTGGGTTCAATCCCCAATACCACCAAAAAGAAGAAGAAGAAGAAGAAGAAGAAGAAGAAGAAGAAGAAGAAGAAGAAGAAGAAGAAGAAGGAAAGAAAAAAAGAATACACATGGTTTTACTAACTTTTTAACTTCCAAATACAGAACAGATTTCAAGTTCCTCAAGACTCAAGTGACAGGCAAATATACACATTCAATTCTGTTCCCC
>PVLC010040045.1:0-14020 GCA_004027655.1 Graphiurus murinus
TGTAATCCCAGCATTCGGGAGGCTGAGACCGGAGGATCCGGGTTCGCGGCCAGCCTCAGCTACCTAGTGAGGCACTCCGCAACTTAGTGAGACTTGGTTTCAAAATAAAGAGTAAAAAATAGGGCTGGGGGTGTAGCTCGAAGGTAGAACGCCTCTGAGTTCAATCCCCAGTACCGCAAAAAAAAAAAAAAAAAAAAAATAGGGCTGGGAGTATAGCTCAGAGGTAGAATGGCCCTGACTTCATTCCCCAATACTGCAAAAAATTAAAAATTAAAAAAAAAAAACTCCATTTCTCTATTGCCTTTCCTTGATGACCTCCTGCCAGGACCATGACTTCCTTGCCTTATTCAACAAGTATTTATTATGTGCTTATTACTGTGTGTGGGCCTCGTTCTGGGTGCTGGATACATACTAAGGAACCAATTGATGTCATCCCTGGCCTCATGAAGCTCACATTATTGGGGGTGTGGGTAACGGCAGATTAGATTGCTAGAGTCTCTATAACAGAATACCACAAATTAGGTGGCTTGGACAATAGAAATTTATTGTCTCACAGTTCTGGAAGCTGGAAGTTCAAGATCAAGGTGTGAGCAGGGTTGGTTCCTTCAAGGGCTGAGAGGGCGAATCTGTTCTATGCCTGTCTCCCAGCTTCTGGTGATTTGCTGGCCATTTTGGGTTCCTTGGCTTGCAGAAGCATCACTCACTCCCTGCCTTTGCCTTTGCAGGGCATTCTCCCTATCCTTGTTGCTGCTGTAACAAATTACCACAAACTTGATGACTTAAAAGCAACATAAAATTATTCTCTTATAGCTCTTGAGATCAAAGCTCAAAATGAGTCTTAGGGGTTGAAGCCACAGTGTCACTGGGCCAGTTCCTTCAGGAGGGTCCAGGGGAGAATCCATTCCTTGCCTGATTCCAGTTTCTGGAGGCTGCTGCATTCATTGGTTACTGGCTGTATCACTGCAGTCTCTGCTTCTGTCATGACATCCTCTTCTCCCTCCTGTAACTTCTTGTCTCCTTATAAGGCCCCTTGTGAAGATATGTAGAGTCCCCTCAGATAATACAGAACCATCCCCCCATCTCAGGATCCTCAACTTCACAGCTGCATAGTCCCTTTTTGTCATGTAAGGTTACATTCATGGGTTCTAGGGTTTAGGACATGGATATCTTTGGGGGATAGGGACATTATTCAACACAATGTTGAAGGATATCTCAAACTCCTCATGTCCCATACCAAAGTCAGACTCACTACCCAAAAACTGCTTCTCCTACATCTCAATAAGTGATGATTCTGTTCTTCTGTTTGCTCTGACTAAAAACTTAGAAAACATTTTGGGCTCCTCTTTATCTTTTACACCCTACATTTTACCTCATGGGAAATCTTGTCAATACCACCATCAAAATCTCTGGAATCTCATTACTTCTCACCCTTGGGGAGAGGGCAGGCTTTCACTTTTTATTATCCTTACTTTTTGAGTACTTTTTTTTTTTGTGTGTGTGTGTGGTACTAGGGATCGAACCCAGGGACATTTTGTTTGTGAGCTATACCCCCAGCCCTATTTTATTTATTTTGAAACAGGGTCTCATGAAGTTGCAGAGAGCCTTGATAAGTTGCTGAGATTGGCTGTGATCCTGTGATCCTCCTGTCTTAGCTTCCCAAGTACTGGGATTACAAGTGTGCGCCACCACACCCGTAACTAGGAAGATTTAAAATGAAGAAAGACAACATCATGAAAAATTGGACAGTAGACGTACATTTCAGGTGATCGTGTTGCCTGAAATGGACCTGATACCACTGGTAGGGGGCCTTGTACCTCAAAGCTGTACTGATTCTAATTGGGCCTCTGCTCTACTCACCAGTCTACAGGAAATGCAGGGGGCAGAGGGGTAGCCAGATGACACCAAAAGGAAGCAGATGCCTCATCTATAATGTGAGACTTTAGTCAAGCAAGTAAGAATAAAGAGGGCCCAGAAGTGCAGGTGTGGATTGAACACTTGCAGAGTCATACCAGCCAAATGCCAGGCAGGGGCCTCCCTGGATTCTGACTCAGACATAGTAGCTATAAAAATGCTCTGAGATGTCAGACATATCTGTACACAGACTTTTTTTGTGTGTGTGATACTGAAGATTGCGCCCAGGGGCATGCTGCTTCTGAGCTACAGCCCTATCCCTTTTTATTTTTTGTTTGGAAACAGGGTCTTGCTAGGTTGCTGAATGTCTCAATATGTTGCTGAGGCTACCCTCAAACCTGCAATCCTGTTTTAGCCTCCCAAGTACTGGGATTACAGGTATGTACCACCACACCTGGCTGTACGCTGACTTTGAATGTGGTCTAGGTAAGTCAGTGATGTTAAGGAGTTACTGTTCATACTGAAGTATTCACAGGGAAAGAGAAATCAAGCCGGGTGTGGTGGCACACGCTTGTAATCCAGTCCTTGGGAGGCCGAGACTGGCAGATCTCAGGTTCATGGCTAGCCTCAGCAACTTGTGAGGCCCTCCGCAACTTAGTGAGACCTTGTTTCAAAATAAAGAATAAAATAGGGCTGGGGGCTAGGCATGGTGGCGCACGCTTGTAATCCCAGCATTTGGGAGGCTGAGACTGGAGGATCCGGGTTCATGGCCAGCCTCAGCTACCTAGTGAGGCATTCCACAACTTAGTGAGACCCTGTTTCAAAATAAAGAATAAAAAATAGGGCTGAGGGTGTAGCTTGGAGGTAGAATGCCCCGGAGTTCAATCCCCAGTACCACAAAAAAAAAAAAAAATTAGGGCTGGGGTATAGCTCGGAGGTAGAATGCGGCTGGGTTCCATCCCTAATACCACAAAAAAAAAAAAAAAAAGAAAAGAAAAGAAAAAGAAAGGGAAATCAGATGACCCCTGGGTGTCAGGTCCAAGGGAGTTAACTACACGCATCTCTACTTTTATGTATGTTTGAAAATTTTCATGATAATACAAATTAAAAACTTAAAACACAGAAAAACAAAACCAACAAAAGCAAGAATCAATAGATTTTAGGGTCAGGCAGACCTGGGTTTAAGTTCTGTCCAAGACTGTTTTCTTGCCAGAATACAGGGCTGTCTTGTTTCTTACATCTCAAGGTTCTTGTGAGGACACCTTGAGTAGGCTGTTGAGTTCCTCCCTGACCCTAGCTTTTTTTTTTTTTTTTTTTTTTTTTTGCGGTCCTGGAGATTGAACTCAGGGGCATTCTACCTCTGAGCTATACCCCCAGCCCTATATTTTTATTCTTTATTTTGAAACAGGGTCTCACTAAGTTGCAGAATGCCTCACTAGGTAGCTGAGGCTGGCTGCGAACCTGGATCCTCCGGTCTCAGCCTCCCAAATGCTGGGATTATAAGGGTGCGCCACCATGCCCGGCTTGACCCTAGCTTTTGAGTGACTGACAGTTTTTGCATTTTAGGAATCTGTGATACTCAAGGATGTGGCCATGGATTTCATGTTGGAGGATTGGGGGCAGCTGAAGCTGGACCAGGGAGACCTGTTCTGGGACACTGCTCTGGACAACTACCAGGACCTCTTCTTGCTGAGTGAGTATTGCCCTGACCCTGCCGTATCACTGTCCCTGTCACTGCCTTGCCCTGGGATCCACTTGTGCTCTTATATGAAAGGTGGAATCCTAGCTTCTGAGCACCTCAGAATCAGTGTGACCTCCTCCAGTGGGTCTCAGCTGGCTGCCTCTGTTTCCCAGGGAGCACTGGTAATGTCTAGAGACATTTTAATTGGCCCTGCTTGGGGCAGGGGGTGCTACTAGTGGGTGGAGTCCAGGAGTGCTGTCACACATCCCCTATGCATAAGACAGCACCCTATAAAAGAGGATTATCCAACCCCAAGTGTCAGTATTGCTGACGCTGAGAAACCCTCCACAGCCTCAACTTCCCTACTTGAAATCGTAGAGTCTTTCCTCAAACAGATACCTCAAGGTCTTTGTGGTTGCTGTCCCTGCTGCCACAGCTCTCAGCTTCCCTTTGTTTTTTTATTGTGGTACTGGGGATTGAACCCAGGGGCATTTTACCTCTAAGCTACATCCCCAGTCCTACTTTTTTATTTAAAAATTTTGATATGGGGTCTCACTAGGTTGATGGGGGTCTCACTAGGTTGATGAGAGTCTCACTACTTGCTGAGACTGTTCTCCAACCTGCAGTCCTCCTGTCTCAGCTTCCTAAGTACTGGGATTACAGGTGTGCACCATGACGCCCTGCTCTCAGCTTCCCTTTGTTACGCTGAACTGAACTGCGACCCATTAGATACCTGCCTCCCTCTCCTGCTCAACTTCTTCATAGCCCGTTTATGCCCTAACTACTTTTTTTTTTTGCAGTACTGGGGATGGAACCCAGGGGCATTCTACCTTCGAGCTACACCCACAGCCCTATTTTGTTTTGTATTCTTTTCCTTTTTCTTTTTCTTTTTCTTTTTTTTTTTGTAGTACTGGGGATTGAACCCAGGGGATTCTACCTCCAAGCTATACCTCCAGTCCTATTTTTTATTCTTTACTTTGAAGCAGAGTCTCACTAAGTTGCGGAGTGCCTTACTAGGTAGGTGAGGCTGGCTGCGAACCCTGATCCTCCAGTCTCAGCCTCCGAAATGCTGGGATTACAAGCATGCGCCACCACGCCCGGCTTGTATTCTTTATTTTGAAACAGGGTCTCAGTAAGTTTCGGAGAGCCTCACTAACTAGCTGAGGCTGGCCACAAACCCGGATCCTCCTGTCTCAGCCTCCCAGGTATTGGGATTACAAGCGTGCGCCACCACACCCAGCTATATCCTATCTACTTTATCATCCAGAATGGGAGCTTCATGGGGGTAGGGAATTGTGATGTGCTTTGTTCATTCAGTACCTGCTAAATGAATAAAGGGTAGAATAGCAGAAGCCACTGTGTCATGAACGGGGTCCTATGCCAGATGAGCTTTTTTTCTTTGGCGGTACTGGGAATCCAGCCCAGGGACATTCTACCTCTGAGCTATCCCCAGCCCTATTTTATTTGTTTATTTTTGCAGTACTGGGGATTGAATTTAGGGGCATTTCACCTCTGAGCTACACCCCCAGCCCTATTTTTTATTCTTTATTTTGAAACAGGGTCTCACTAAGTTTCGGAGGGCCTCACTAAGTAGCTGAGGATGGCTGCGAACCCGGATCCTCTGGTCTCAGCCTCCCAAGTATACTGGGATTACAAGCGTGTGCCACCACACCTGGCTCCCAGCCCTATTTTATTTATTTAATTAGTTAACTAATTTATATTTTGTGGTACTGAGGACTTAACTTGGGGGCATTCTACCTCTGAGCTACACCCCAGCCCAATTTTAATTTTTATTTTGAAACAGGGTCTTGCTGAGTTGCAGAGAACTTCACCAGGTTGCTAAGGCTGGCTGTGAACTGTGATCCTCCTGTCTCAGCCTCCCAAGTGCTGAGATTACAAGCCTGTGCCACCACACCCGGCCTATTTTATTCTTTATTTTGAAACAGGGTTTCACTAAGTTGTGGAGGGCCTCATAAGTTGCTGAGGCTGGTCTCAAACCTGCAATTCTCCTGTCTCAGCTTCCCAAGTACTGGGATTACAAGTATGCACCACCACCCCTGGCTCAGAGGAGCTCTTAAAAGTCTCTCACTCATGCCGGGCGTGGTGGCACACGCTTGTAATCCCAGCATTTGGGAGGCTGAGACTGGAGGATCCGGGTTCGCTGCCAGCCTCAGCTGCTTAGTGAGGCCCTCTGCAACTTAGTGAGACCCTGTTTCAAAATAAAGAATAAAAAGCAGGGTTGGGGCTGTAGCTCAGAGGTAGAATGCCCTCGGGTTCCATCCCTACTACTGCAAAAAAAAAAAAAAAAAAAAAGTCTCTCACTCAGCCTTCTAGTCAACCCAGGAGGTTGGATTGTCCCATTTTGACCAAACATTCTGAAAGTGAGGTTCAGAGACGGGAAGTCATTTTCCCAGCTGTTTTGGAGTCCCCAGGAGCATCTTTAGGTTTGGCGATTCATTAGGAAGACTCGCAGGACTTAGCCCATGTTGAGACTCATGACTTAGCCCATGCTGAGACTCATAGCTGTGAGATGCAGAGCATAGTCAGCAAGGAGAAGGCACATGGGGCACATTCCGGGGAAACCAGGCGCCAGCTTCCAGAATCCTCTCAGTGGAGTCACACAAGAAGCATTTAATTCCCCCAGCAACAAGGTGTGATAATGTGTGTGTGTGATGTTTTCTCATCTGAGATTTTTATTGGGGGATTGGTCATGTGATGCCTGCCTGGCAGATAACAAAATTCTAGACCCTCAGAAGGAAAACAAGTGCTCATTTTAAACTATGTTGTTTGCATACACCATTTAGGCTCAGGGAGCCCCTCTTACCAGTTCTGGGGATCCAGGAAGTCCTCCTGAAGTCCAACTATGGCAGGAGGCTTTTCCCAGGGGAGTAGTAAGGCCTGCTGTGTCCACTTTGTTCTGCATAGCAGTCTCACACAGTGAGTGAGTAGCAGGCTCTGTCCCCAATGCACGTCTGCAGTTTCATGGCCCCAGCACTCCAGCTCCTCATCACTATCACTCAGCTATTTATTTCCTTTTCTCTAGTTCCCTAGTTTTTTCTTTTCCAAGAAACAAAGAGTAGTTTATTCTAAAAATATTTAAAAAATGGGTGTAGAGACGCATGCTTGTAACCTCAGTACTTGGGAGGCTGAGACAGGAGGATCACAGATTCAAGGACAGCCTCAGAAACATAGTGAGGTTGTCAGCAACTTGGCAAGACCCTGTTTAAAAATAAAAATAGGGCTGGGGGTATAACTGAGAGGTAGAACACGCCTGGGTTCAATCCCCAGTACCACCACCAAAAAAAAAAAAAAAAAAAAAAAAATCATATATAAGATGACATACTGTGGCATTTCTCATTTCATGGAAATGGAATTTTTGTCACATCAGGGCAGATTTTCTCCAAACCAGTCAGTGTGTGCTATGGAAGCAGCTTAGGAGAGGTCTCATGTCTGTCTACTTCAATTTTTAAGCTACAACCCACATTGACCTCAATTTCCCTTGTACACATTTATGTGTATGTATGAGCAGTATATTAATTTTCTACTGTAGCTGTTACAGATATGTAGTGGCTTAAAACAGCCCCCATTTGTCATATTCTAGAGGTCAGAAGTTCAGAACAGGTCTGACTGAGCTAGAATCAGTGTCAGCAGGGCTGTGTTCCTCTTGGAAGCTCTTGAGGAAATCCTGTCACGCTCCAGCACTAGAGGCTGCCTATATTTCTTGGCTCATGGTCCTTAAAACCAGCAGTGGCTTTTTTTCCACTGTAGCACCTATCTTCTGGATTATGACTCCTCCTTCTAGGAGATTTGAGGGGGGGCAAGGCTCAAGACTGCTTGGGCTCTGGGACCCCAACATCTTCTGTCGAGGAGCCTGGCTGATGGAGGCCTCAGCTGTGTGGTCCATGGTGAATGAGTGAATCGTGAATGGCTCAGAATGTGCCTCTTCACCTGGCAAACTGCTCATCTTTCAAGAGCTGTCGTAAATTCTTTGTGTCTCCATCCCTAGCCATCCTTGCTCTGATCTCCCTAGTTGGTGACTGTCTATGTCCCTCTTCAGTGCACTAGGAACCCTATACCCCAGTGGGCATCCCTGGAGTTGCCCCTTGCAGAGTCTGGCCCATGTTGCTATGTGTAGGATAAAGTTGGGAGGGCCAGGAGGTTCCCACTGAGCATGTGGATGGCTTTCCATGTTGTGACCACAGTGTGCCATTCTTTCTCTGCAGACCCTCCAAGACCTATCCTGACCTCCCATCTAGACAGTGAGAGAGAGCTGGAGACTCTGGTGAGAGGAAACCCAGAAGCAATTGGCCCTGGTGAGTGGAAGGGAAGGAGCCCTTGGTGTACTTTATCTTCAGAACCTCTGCCTGAAGTTGTGGCCAGCTCCCAGTGTATCTTTTTTTTTTTTTTTTTTTTTTTTGCGGTACTGGGGATTGAACTCAGGGGTGTTCTACCTTCCAGCTATACCCCCAGCCCTATTTCTTATCCTTTATTTTGAAACCGGGTCTCACTAAGTTGCGAAGTACCTCACTAGGTAGCTGAGGCTGGCCACGAACCCGGATCCTCCAGTCTCAGCCTCCTGAATGCTGGGATTACAAGCGTGCGGCACCACGCCCGGCTTCCGGTGTATCTTCCCAGATATTTCAATGCTTGGCCTCTGGCCTTCATTCTGCCACCCATTGGCTTCTGTCCCTTCATTCTAGAGGGCAGAGGGTCACATGAGGGGTCTTCACTCTGTTGTGCCTGCTACATACATCTCCTCCTTGGCCTCTATATAGGCATCCCAATGCCGCTCCCATCTGTTCTTATTTCCTTTCAGGCTCAGCGAAGGCCTTTCACTCCCTGAGTCAGTCTTTCCACCTTCCTGCCTTGTGCCCCTTGAGCACATGGACCCCTTGGTCTTCCTCTTTTATCTCCTTTTGTGCAGGCTATCCTTCCTTCCTGACCTTAGGCACAGCAGATGGCCACTTCTAGAAGGTGTCATCTGAATGCTGCCAGTACCATCCACTCTCCTGTCTTGAAGGCCAAGGTTCCCACAAGTGGGAAGGTTAGGGAGTGAGGATTCTGTAGTATTACCCCTGGTAGAAGCATCCCCAGGAGAAAGCAGAGACAGGCGCCTTGCCTGGGTGTGGGAGGCTTTTCTCCTTGTTATTTTATTAACGTGAGAAAGAGGCACTGAACCAAAGACCACAGGAGTCTTAGCTTCCACCAACCCAGCCAGTCTGCAATCCTGCTGTTGGCTCACCACTTAATGAGCTCAGAACGTGAGCCTTCTGCAGCCCCTGCTCAGCCCCAGTGTTCCATGAGGGTGACCAACCCAGGCATGTGCTCCCTCTGCCTCGAATTTCTATTTCTGCCACCTCAATGCATAGCCTATTTCTAAGCATAGATAGCCATGCCTTTACTAGCAATCAGACACACACACACACACACACACACACACACACACACACACACACACACATACTATATATACACATCTCCAGTAGTAATATCATGCAGCAGCATTATTTCATTTGTCTTTTTCCTGCGATAACAGCACGTCTCTGGGGAGTAGACTTCAGCTGCCTCATCTTAGTATTCCCAGTTGTCCACATCATGCTTGAAATGGGAGAGGTGCCTGATACATGTCTGTTGATGTGCTCTAGACAGAGAGAGCAGCACACTCAAACGTCCATTGAGCAGAACAAGCCAGAGACCGGTGGCAGTAGGCATGGGCAGTGCAGGACAAGAGGTGGCTTTGGAAGGCTTTTGTTTGCAAGTTTTACTTCCAGAACATTGGACAGTCTCTGATATACTCAGTAGATGGGCCACCATGAAATCATAAAAGGAAAGCCGGGTGTGGTGGCGCACGCTTGTAATCCCAGCATTTGGGAGGCTGAGACCAGAGGATCCGGGTTCTTGGCCAGCCTCAGCTACCTAGAGAGGCCCTTTGCAACTTAGTGAGACCCAGTTTCAAAATAAAGAATAAAAAATAGGGCTGGGGGTATAGCTGGAAGGTAGAGTGCCCCTGAGTTCGATCCCCAGTCCAAAAAAAAAAAAAAAAAATCATAAAAGGAACAGGCTTAGAAGAATGTGATGATATTGCAAGATAGAGGAGAGGAGAAGGGAAGACTAGAGGTGTGGAGAGAGTGAATTTCATGTTTTTTGAAGGATCCCAGAGAACATAGGGTTTGGTTATGTTATGAGGGTGGGTCAGAAGCTGGGTGTATGCCACCACACCCATAATCCCAGTACTTGGAAGGCTGACACAGGAGGATGCAGGTTTGAGGCCAGCCTCAGGAACTTAGCAAGGCTCTCAGCAATACCATTTTAAAATTAAAAATAAAATGAGGCTGGAGGTGTGGCTCAGAGGTAGAAGTCCCTGAGCTCAATCCCCAATATCATTACAAAAAGAGGGTAGGTCAGAAAAGGGCAAATCTTGCTCTGCTGCTTGCTTAACTATGGAAAAGAGAATGTGTGTTCTGCAGGAATCATTGTGTATCCAAGGTGGTCCTGCCTTCCAGGAAGCTCACCATGAATGGGAAAGATTCCATCCCATGAGCATTTCCTGTGCTTGCCTATATGGTGGGCCCCACCCAGCTGACTGAAGAAAGCAGTGGAAGGTCCCAACAGAGCCCACAACCTGGGTAGGGATCCAATCTGCTTACAGCCACAGCTTCTCTCAGCTGTTGAGAAAACACAAGTTAGGACACTCACAGCAGAACACATTGTGGGGTTGTCAGAGAATTCTCTCAGAGGAGGGTGATGCTCAAGCTTCAAGTATTAGAAGAAGCAGAAGAGTTAGCCCAGGAAGAATATTCAAGCACCAGGGACCCGTTATAGCACAAGGGGAAAGTCTGATAGGTTCAGGGGCCTTCAAAAGTTCTCTGGGGCCAGCAGAGAATGCTGGGTGAATGTGCTACATTTCTCTTCTCCAGGCAAGAGGCTCAGGAAGGGTTTATCATGGGAATAATGTAGTCATGTCTGTTTGTCACACAGCTCCTCAGGGCTAATTTGGAAAACTGGCTAGAGAGATGGAAAGCCAACAAGGAACTTGAGGCTAGATGGGAGTTGATAATAGAGGTAGGAGGAGTCTAAGGTATTTCTGAGGAGATCTGGTCCTTGCTCCAGGAGCAAAGATCCAGGATACAAAGAGCAAGATTTTGGTGACAGTGCAGGACAAAGTAGAGGGGAGAAAGGAGATGAGCTTGGGAAACTTTAGGGATATGGCCAGTCATATGGATGTGAGAGTTATAGGTGAGCTTTCCCTCTCTTCTGAACCCCTGAAGTCTCCTGGTTCCTCTGTTGACCCTTCAGAGAAGGGGCTCTCTGTGATGCCAGTTCTAGACAGAACACCACTTTGTGCCCCTTTCCTTTCATCCTCTTAATGGATAGGCTGTACTCAAGACTCATCACATCTATTCCTGCTTGTCTGTGTTCACAGCCCACAGTTTTAGCTCCCCCCGCCCCCCCTCCCCGGGACCAGGAGACATTTGCATTCTCTCTTTCAGATAAAACAGAGACCAAGAACTCTCCTCTGCAGCAGGATTTCTTGGAAGAAGGACTCTCCCAAGAGATTTTGGAGACATTTTCCAAGGATGGCCTCTGGAACTCCAGCTTTGAAGACTGTATAGGTGATAGCTGGTTAGATAGTTTGCTAGGAGATCCAGAAAGTCTTCTGAGGACTGATGTTACCAACAAGGAGAACCCCACGAAAGGCAAGAGTCATAAATTCAAGAGCAGCCTCAGTCCTGTGTCCCTTCTTTCCATGGAAGAGGACCCAGTGATGCATGATATTCCTGAAAAAAGCCTCACACCGGCTAATTCAAAGGAAAATAGCAGTGATGTTGGCTACTCCTCACATCAGGCCAAGCAGGATTCTGTCCATGGAGAAGAGAAACTGTATAAATGTAGTGAATGTGGGGAAAGCTTCAGCCAAAGTTACCACCTTATCCAGCACTGGGTTATTCACACAAGACAGGAACCCCCTGCACTACAAGAATACACAGGAAGTGTCAACTGGAGTTCTTACTTTTTTGTGCCTCCCATGACACACACAGGCAACAAATCCCATGTGTGTAAGGAGTGTGGGAAAACTTTTAGTCAAAATATGCACCTCCAGTGGCATCAGAAAATTCATGCCAGAGAAAAACCATGTAAGACTCAGGATGCTGACTGTCCATCTAGTCGTCGTACACGATCCATTAAACGTCAGAAAACTCCTGCAAGTGCTAAATCCTACAAATGTAACAAATGTGATGAGAACTTCAGCCGGGCTTTTCTTCTTGCTGGGCACCAGAAGATACACACTCAGAAACACAAATGCTATGAGTGTGTCACGTGCCAGGAAACCTTCAACTTGAAGAAACATTTCACCCAACATCAGAAAACTCATGCTTCAAAAACTACCTCAGAATGTCAGGAGTGTGGGAAGACCTTCCGGCGAAGTTCGTCACTCATCAAACACCAGGCTGTTCATGCTGGGGAGAAGCCTCATAAGTGTAACCAATGTGGCAAGACTTTCAGCGGGGCTTCACATCTTGTTGAGCACCAGAAGATCCACACTCAGAAACGCTATGAATGTGCCACATGCCAGGTGACCTTCAACTTGAGAAAGCATTTCGTCCAGCATCAGAAAACTCATACTACAAAAACTCCCTCCGAGTGTCAGAAGTGTGGGAAGACCTTCCAGCGGAATTCATCCCTCATTGAACACCAGGCTGTGCATACTGGGGAGAAGCCTTATAAGTGTAAAGAATGTGGGAAGGCCTTCAGCCATTCCTCCACCCTAAAGATCCACCAGAGAGTGCACAATGGGGAGAAACCTTACAAATGCAGTGAGTGTGGGAGAGCCTTCTGCCGGACTACCCAACTCAGTGAGCATCAGCGACTTCATACGGGGTCCAGACCCCACAAATGTCAGGTATGTGTCAAGAGTTTCAGCCGACCTTCACACCTGATTCGACATCAGTTCAGTCATGCCACAGAAAAGCTCTTTGGCTGTGCTGAATGCAAGGAGACCTTCAGCCATGAAGAATATCTGGCACAGCACCAGATGAGCCACACCATCAAAGCCCCTTATGAATGTCAGGAGTGTGGAGAACGCTTTGTTTGTAGCTCAACACTGAGTTGCCATCTTAATGTTCACACTAGAGAAAAACAAGGATTTAATATGAGCAAGAAAGTTCTGGATCAGAACCCAGAACAGAGAGAGCATCAAAGGCTCAATGAGAAACACTTTAAGTGTAGCACATGTGAGAAAGCCTTTAACTGCAGTAAATACCTAATTCAGCATGAGAAAATTCACACCAGGGTGAAGTCCTTTGAGTGTGGCCAATGTGGCAAAGCCTTTGGCCACAGTACACAGCTCATTCGCCATCAGAGAATCCACTCTGGAGTGAGGCCATGTGAACATGAGCACAGGAAAGCTATCCATAGCACCTCCTTCAGTGAGTATCAGCCTTCCCAAAGTGAGCACCCCTTTAAATGTAACAAGTGCAGCAAAACCTTTAGCCAAAGTGTTCACCTTTCAGAACATCAGTTAATTCATGCTGCAAAGAAACCCTTGAAGTGTAATGAGTGTGACAGAATCTTCACGCAGAGTAACTATCTCATTCAGCATCAGAGAACTCATGCTGCAAAGCGCTTTGAATGTAGCAAGTGTGGGAAAACATTCCACCAGAGTTCATGCCTTTCTAAACATCAGAGAGTTCATACTGGGGAGAAGCCCTATGAATGTGGTGACTGTGGAAAAGCCTTCAGCCTGAACGCTCAACTCATCCGACATCAGAGAGTTCACACCGGAGAAAAGCCTTATGTTTGTCAGGAATGTGGGAAAGCCTTCAGCCAGAGCTCCTGCCTTTCTGTTCACCAGAGAGTTCACACTGGAGAGAAGCCCTACATGTGTAGCAGATGTGGGAAGGCCTTTGCCCAGAGAGCAAATCTTACACAGCATGAGAAAATTCATACTGGAGAGAAGCCTTATACCTGCGATGTATGTGGCAAAGCTTTTGGCTTCACTGCCCATCTCAGTCAGCACCTGAGAATTCACACACAGAGGAAACCTTATCACTGTCAACACTGTCAGAAAACCTTTCGGTGCATCTCAAGTCTGAAGCGACATCAGCAAAGTCACATTCAAAAGTAACAAGCAGCAATACTGCCTACAGCCAAGGGATGGCAGCAGAATCCCAGATATCTGAGCATGTGAACCAAACACATTGCAAGCTTCCTTCCCTCCCAATAAATAAATCTCTTTCTAATAAAGGTTGATTAGAAAGTTTGTACATGAGTTTCATTAAAATGATGAAAACAAGCCGGGCGTGGTGGCGCACGCTTGTAATCCCAGCATTCGGGAGGCTGAGACCGGAGGATCCGGGTTCGCGGCCAGCCTCAGCTACCTAGTGAGGCACTCTGCAACTTAGTGAGACTCGGTTTCAAAATAAAGAATAAAAAATAGGGCTGGGGGTGTAGCTCGGAGGTAGAATGCCCCTGAGTTCAATCCCCAGT
>PVLC010040046.1:0-14029 GCA_004027655.1 Graphiurus murinus
AAACAGTATTATAATTAAACTAAAAAGCTTCTGCACAGCAAAAGAGCCAACATAGTTGAGAAAATATCTGCAAACTACTCATTTGACAAGGGATTAATGTCAGGAATATAAAAGAGTCTCAGAAAATAATCAACAGCAAAAAAGCCCCAAATAATGCAACTTTAAAATTGGAAAAATAAGGGGAAGGGGACTTCTATGGGAATATTTCAGCCAAGATATACAAGGTAAAATTGTCAGTTCTTACATGATATAAAGGAAAATTTATTAAGCAACTTTCTTTCAAGATCTGAAAAAAATGTTTTAGACATTCACAACAGTGTTTTGTGTCTTGTGCTCTGGCAAATATCTTCACAATGACAATCACTGAATATAAATAGATATTCAATAAAAACATACTCCAAAAGTCCTTTGTAAACTGCTTGCACATTTTGAATGAATTATGGATTACATCTTTTATTTACATCATACTTCCTTTTATCCAAACTGATTTTCATGCATCTACTCATAATCTTAAGATACCTTGCTGTCTGGCCTGCTGCACACACGCATGCATACACATACGCACACACACACACACACAGGAAAAATAATTTAGGCTTGCTTTTAACTTTTGGGGGGGGGGTAACTGGGGATTGAACTCAGGGGCCTTCTACCTCAAAACTACACCCCTAGTCCTATTTTTTTATTCTTTACTTTGAAACATGGTCTCACTATGTTGCAGAGAGGGCCTCACTAAGTAGCTGAGGCTAGCCTTGAACCTGGATCCTCCTGTCTCAGTCTCCCAAGTACTGGGATGACAAGCATGCTGCTTTTAAGTTTCTCATAGCATGTTACTGGTTGTTTTTCTTCCTCTATCTGTTACACAGTTGATTTTTCGAATACAATTTCCTTTCACTGTTGTGTTCATCTGTCTTTTATCTTTTTTTAAAGCATTGCTTTATTTTAATTCTTTGTCAAATACTTAATTGAAATTTTATCTTTCTGAAAACTAATTCTGTAGCTGCCTGATTGAGCACCAAGTTTCACTTCTCAATTATCTCCCCATAAACTTTTTCCCTGTTTCTCACTTTCCCTAGAACATTAATTTCAGCCAGTTTCTAAGACAGGAATTACGCTACCAAATGTATAAATGCACTTTACATCAGATTCAGCAATTGTTGATTCTCTCTCATTTTCAGAATACCAAACAGATGAGATAGTAATTAAAACCAGATTTCAAAAATCTCTTAGGTGAAGAATGGCTGGAAGACTCCTCTCCTATTTCCAATAAGGCTTCTCAATATTACCTGTGTAAACTACTGATTCTTGGGAAAGCTTAAAGTTAAAACTTAACTTTACCTTATACTCTAACTAAGCAAATATTTAGAAAATATTCACTATTTTTTAGACTTCTGACAGGCAGCACTATTCAAAAACTCACAAAAATGACCAAATTATTTCAAAGTTGTTTTCACAGCTGTGCTCAATTACAAATTTTGGTACTGGCCCCTAAATATCATGCCTTTATGCAAAATATTAAACCTTACCAGTTATCATTTAATCTGTGAAATTAAGATATTTAACTATGTGATAAATTCTTTGCAATAATCTAGCAACTACTGTTCAGCTGAAATTATCCCTGCAAAGATTCACCAGCAACACTTTAAAAGGCTATTTTTTTTATTGCCAGAAATACAATGTGAGAAATCTAGGAAATACCCATAATCCCACCACCTAGGAGTAAACACTGTTAACATTCATAAATTATGAAAAAACGCCAGGCATGGTAACACACACCTGTAATCCCAGTACTTGAGAGGCTGAGATAGGAGGATTGCAGATTTCGAGGCCAGGCTCAGCAACTTAGCAAGACCCTCAGCAACTTAGTGACACCGTTTAAAAATAAAAAATAAAAAGGGCTTGGGTGTATCTCAGAGATAGAATGGCCATTTTAAAATCTACAAATGTAGCCGGGCGTGGTGGCCCATACTTGTAATCCCAGCATTGGGGAGGCTGAGACCAGAGGATCCAGGTTCGTGGCCAGCCTCAGCTACCTAGTGAGGCACTCCTCAACTTAGTGAGACTCGGTTTCAAAATAAAGAATAAAAAATAGGGCTGGAGGTGTAGCTCGGAGGTAGAATGCCCCTGAGTTCAATCCCCAGTACCGCAAAAAAAATAAAAATAAAAATAAAATAAAATCTACAAATGTAAATTACCAGAGCCATTATGAAGGACAGGATGGAGGTTCTTCAAAAAAATAAAAATGGAACTACCATAAGATCCAACAATCCCATTTTGGGTATATATCCAAAGGAAATGAAATCAGTATCCTGAGTGAGCATCTGTACCCTCATGTTCACTGCAGCATTATCCACAGGAGCCAAGACATGGAAACAACCCAAGTGTCCATCTACATATGAATGGATAAACAAACTGTGGTTCGTGTTCACAGTGGAATATTATTCAACCACAGAAAGAAGGAAATCCTGCCATCTGTCACAACGCGGATGAGCCTGGGAGATAGTATACTACAAGAAATAACCCAGATACAGAAAGAAAAATACTGCATGATCTCACTTGCTTGTGGAATCTAAAAAAGTCCAACTCATAGTAGAAGAGAATAGTGGCTGCCAGGGGCTGAAGGATGGCAGAAAGGAAGAAGCGCTGGCCAAAGGGTATGAAATTTCAGTTATGAGAAACCACACTTGGTATTTAATGTATAACATGGATGGTGGTGGATGTGTTGATTTCATTATGATAATCACTGTACAACGTACATGCATATATGCGTATCAAATCATTACATTGTATATCATGAATATATCCAATTTTTGTCATAAATTTAATATTTTAAATCAACAAATAAGTTTGTTGTCCAAAAAAAAAATCTACCAACAGAAAACTCATTACTACAAAAAAAAAAGTAGATTTTTAAAGGAGATTTATTTAGCAAATCTATTTGTGAACCTTTTTGTAAGACATGCCTTTCGAAAGTTATTAATGTGTGAGAAATTACTCAGCTTATACTTATTTTTATTTTGAAAGATTACTGGGAATTGAACCCAGGGATATTCTGCCTCCAAGATACACCTCCAGCATCTCCCCTTTAGTTTTAAACAGGCTGATGAGGGTCTCGCTAAGTTGCTGACACTATCCTCGAACATGCAATCCTCCTGTCTGCACCTCCCAAGTGCTGGGATTATAGGCATGCACCACCACAGCCAGCCCTGAACAGCTTTTAAAAAGTATGGTAAACGGCAATAATGGGGGGGGAGGGGAATATTCATTAGATTCATCTTCAGCATTTTCTCCATCTAAAAAAGTTAGGCAAAGATCTAGTTTAAATAGTGAAACTGTTTCTACTTCAGTCCTACAGATAAGCTACCAAACAGACGGTTTCAAATCATCTCAGGTTTAGATATGGTTATGCATTGCCAGAATTACATAAAAAGTTCTGAACTTCAGTAGCATTTCCCTTCATTTTCATCCTGCCTGTCCTCCCTGGATGAGTCGAAAATGAATTTGAATTAAAAATACACTCTTTTCTAAAGATCATTCTCAATGAGCACAGTAAACATGCCAGCACTTACTAAACTAGAAGAAAAAAAATGTAGAACAATGGCACTAATCATGGTCAACACAAACAAGAACAAGTATTCTGAACTACACATACACAAAGCCTTTCCTGGCCACATCCACACAAGGAATGGCACCATTGATCAGGGATACCCCAAAAAGTCCCAATGCCAAAGAGACTAGTGCCTGAAAAGCTTTTTTAGACACAACATACTTTTAATAGAAACTAAGAGAAAGGAAGGAAATGCACATCCAAAAAAAAATCAATCATAAAATATTTGAGAAAGAAGAGTCAAAATAGTCACTGAAGGAAAACCACATTTACTCAGCAGGACAGACCCTGCAGGGATCACAGTAGAGTTACAGCAGGTACTGCGGGGCTCTAGGTCTTGCTGGGACACAGATGCTCAACACAGCTCAGTGCAGCCAGGAGACCTGACGAGGTGGCCATCTCGATTCCTACATCTGCGATGACACCACCACAAAACTGTCCTGGCAGAAGCTAAAATAAGAGAATGGTAAGGGGCCCATGTATCCTTCAGCTAGAAATATCCAAACAAGACATAAAGTAGACCCAATGCGGTTGCCTTTTAATCCATCAAGAGGCAGACATGGCTACGTGATTCTATTACTAGATGAAGGGTCGCAGCAATGAGGGATAACACTTCAAACTTAGAAGGACCTCTTGTATTTATTAAATATAAAACAGCTTTTAAAAGTCCATCACAGGTATATTTTGGACTGTAATTTTTAAAGAGAGTTTTTTTTTTTTTCCTTAATGTAGTCAAGCAGGCAAAGAGCCAATCAATCCATTAGAAAAATCAAAGAGCCAGAAATCTTTGCTTTGTCATTAATTCAGCCATGGGAAGAGCATTACTACTAGCTTCTTTTTTTTAAACTGGACAGTAGGGGATATATGGATAGCAGAACAGAAAAAAAGAAAATGCCTTTGTGGTTTCCATTCTACAAGCAGGGCAGAGCTCATGCCGTGTCCTTGGGTATGAGCAAGTGTCCCAGGTTTGGACAGTGCATGCGGGGATAAAAGGAGGTGATATCATAAAAAAAAAAAAAAAAGACATGTCTGACTCCATTGTGATGGCTATCACTTGGGCAAAATAACACATTGGGATTATCCAACCCTTCCTCATCCCTGTTTCCGTTAACAGGGTGTACATCATAAAAATCACTATGCAAGGCTAAGTATTAAGCATAAAATGCTATATTTCTATGCTTCTTTAGGAATCTGTTTAGTGAGCCAGCTAGGGCTACAGAAAGCTTAGAAGACAAAGTTGAATAAATAAGAAAGTGGCTTCATAGACAAGAGTCCCTCCAATTTAAATTTGCTCTTGAATGATTATGAGTCTTCCTGAAGGACAATCTTTTGTAGAAAACAGTTTGGTTTTTTGTTTGTTTGTTTGTTTTTGTTTTTGTTTTGTTTTGTTTCTCACACAGAACTGGGGGTTGAACCCAGAGACATTCTTTCTCTGAGCTACACTCTCTTTTTTGGGGGGGAGGGGGTACTGGGGATTGAACCCAAGGGCATTCTACCTCCAAGCTACACCCCCAGCCCTATTTTTTATTCTCTATTTTGAAACAGGTTCTCACTAAGTTGCAGAGGGCCTCACTAAATAGCTGAGGCTGACCGTAAACTCGGATCCTCCAGCATCAGTCTCCAAGTACTGGGATTACAAGTGTGTGCCACCACACCTGGCTCTCTGAGCTACACTCTCAAACTATTTTTTATTCTTTATTTTGAAACAGGGTCTCACTAAGTTGCAGAGGGCCTCACTAAGTAGCTGAAGTTGGTCACAAACCTGCAATGCTCCTGTCTCAGCCACCCAAGTACTGGGATTACAAGTGTGCACCACCATGCCCGGAGTGTGCGTTTTTTAAAATTACAAAAT
This sequence comes from Graphiurus murinus, assembly GCA_004027655.1. Taxonomy (NCBI): domain Eukaryota; kingdom Metazoa; phylum Chordata; class Mammalia; order Rodentia; family Gliridae; genus Graphiurus; species Graphiurus murinus. The sequence goes on from PVLC010040046.1 coordinate 5,460, forward strand.
TATTGCAAACTACTCAGCCAAAATGATTTTTTCCCTACACTGGAATGTGACTCCTCCTGTAGGTAGTGGCTGTTTAACTAGAAAAACAAAAACACTGCCAACAGGCGCATATTATGCAGAAAATATAAGTGCTACATTTATAGCCCGGAGCAGCTTTGTGGAACATCTATGGTGGGCAGTTCCAGTGAAGAACAAGCGTCTGGAATGAAGAACAAGCGTCTGGTTCTTCACTTAGAACAAGGGTTTCAGCCACACTAACATCCAGGATCATGAAACCTAGATGCCCTGTGCTACCAGCTGTAAAAGTACACATGGGAAGCTTCAAAGTAGCCAATTATTTAAGGTCGAACATGAGCTGTTTCAACATATGCATTCATATACACTTACCTTTCACTTCACTGGAGATATTAAAAATATTACACATTTTAAAATAGGTTGGAAAAAAGCAAACAAGCATTCAATGTTATTACAGCTGGCCAAGAAACTGCTAAGGCCAAATTAATGTGTACTTCCACAGGGGAATGGTACCGTACACAGGTATGCCTCTCTTATTCTTGGAGATGTACTCTATGAAAGTGAAAACATTCTATTTATCAAGAGTACAGGTACGGTTATCAGTTATAGAAGTATAAAACTTAAAAGGATGTGTTACATTCCTTTTGTGCAAGAGAGTTTAGATACACTTTCTTATCTGCAGAATATCTTTATTTCCCCTAGAGATAACTGTCTCACCATTTGCAAACATCTGGTATTATAGGCTCCAACGCCTGATTTTCCTAATAAAAACACTTGAGATTTTTTATTCCTTTACACATGGAAAGGGGGATAGAGGAGGGAGTCCTGCTGCTTGATCACACACATACACACACACACAAAATCATTGGTTCCAATGTGAACTTTCATGTGTTTATATTTCAAATATTTGAAACACTTTCAATATAAAGTGGCACAACTATAAAAGTTAAATGTAATTAAAACATAGAGAATAGATTATTAAAAGCACTGCCATTAAATTTATGAACTTCAGATCCTTCAGATGATTTATTGTAACATGAAAATAAAGTCTAAGCTGCAAAATTTATTTGAGAAACAAGGCATATTAGAAGTACTCCAATATCAAAGCATCATCATGGTTTATACTGTTTGAATATATTAGTCTTCATTTTACCATAGGTTTTATATGCACATTTAAGAAACTAATTATACACCCAGAGACAAATGATAAACTACATGGCAGTATGTGTAATATTACTTAATATAAATGCAATATTCATATAACCATTAAGATATGTGAAGACTTCCACTGACTTAACAATTTATAATCTTTTATTACAATATCCAGATCTTAAGCCGGGTGTGGTGGCACACACTTGTAATCCCAGTACTTGGGAGGCTGGGACAGGAGGATCACAGGTTCACAGCCAGCCTCAGATACTTAGTGAGGCCCTCTGCAACTTAGTGAGACCCTGTTTTAAAATAAAGAATTAAAAATAGGGCTGTAGGGTGTATCTTGGAGGTAGCATGCCCCTGGGTTCAATCCCCAGTACTGATAAAAAAAAAAAAAGTGTATACTTTATACAAGAGATTATTGTTCAGCCATAAAAAAGAATGAAGACTAGCCGGGCGTGGTGGCACACACTTGTAATCCCGTACATGGGAAGCTGAGACAGGAGTATCTGGGTTCCCAGCCAGCCTCAGCTACTTAGTGAGGTCCTTTGCAACTTAGTGAGACCCTATCTCAAAATAAAGAATAAAAAATAGTCTGGGGGTATAGCTCAGAGGTAGAATGCCCCTGTTTAATTCCTAGTACCAAAAAAAAAAAAAAGAAAGAAAGAATCCCATATCTTGAACATAAATTGTATATGCCCCATTTGTTCATTATTTCTGATGATTCTAAGAATTTAGCAAGAGTTCTCATCTTTATTTGTAATACACAAAATAATAAAACATACCACCCTTATACAGGATTTAGTATTTGCTAGGGCTGAGGATTTTTAACTCTTAAAATATTGCTGCGATATAAATTTTAACATTAACTTCACTATACAGATGAGGAGACTGAAACAAAGGAGTCAAATTACTTGCCTAAAATTTACAGCTAAGAAATGGCATAGCTGAGATTCAAGCACAGGCATTCTGGTTCCAGAGTCTTAACCCCTTAACCACACTTGTAAAGAAGGCCATATTAAACAACACTATCCTCCCTACCTGGTTTCCCACCTGTATGTGAAAATCAAGAATACCTGAGGAAGCCAGGCATGGTGGCGCACACTTGTAATCCCAGTACTTGGGAGGCTGAGACCCGAGGATCCAGGTTCTCAGCTAGCCTCAGCTACTTAGTGAGGCCCTCTGCAACTTAGTGAGACCCTGTTTCAAAATAAAGAATAAAACATAAGGCTGGAGGTGTAGCTTGGAGGTAACTCAATTCACACCAGCTGCCATCCTTTTGAAAAAGTAGATTCACATTCCTAAGTTGTTTCAAACATACTTGAGATGAAAAGACCCCCAAAAAAGAAAAGAAATTCTCTTACACTTCAGGAAAGAGATAATGTATACAAAATGCAAAAAGTTATAAACTAGAAATAATTAGAAAGTAAGGTATTGCCAATAGTCTTCTAACCATTCCCACTTAAATCCTTAAAAGAGTGAACAAAGCCAGTCCGTTCTGTGTTAGTCAGCTTTTCATTACTGAGACCAACATACCTGACAAGACCAACTTAGAAAAGGAAAAGTTAATTTTGGGCTCACAGTTTCAGAGTTCCAGTCCATGGTGAGATGATTCCACTGCTCTGGACGTGAGGCAAGGCAAAGCATCATGGCAGAAGGTGTGGTGGAGGAAAGCTGCTCAACTCATGGCAACCAGGAAGGAGAGAGAGAGAGAGAGAGAGAGAGAGAGAGAGAGAGAGACAGACAGACAGACAGACAGACAGACAAACAGGAAGGGGCCAGGGACAGATAGAGTCCCCATGGCCAAGGCCCCAGAGACCGATTTACTCCAGCCATGCCCCCACCTCCCAGTAAACACATGCAAATTATTAATCCATAAGATGGATTAATCTCCTGATGAAGTTACAGGCCTCATGATCCAATCAAGACCTAAAAGACCCACTTCTGAAACTTGCTACACATACTTTCAACATGTCAACTTTTGGGGGGGAAGGGAGCATTCCATATCCAAGTCATGACATCTCTCAAGGATTTCATATAAATTGAACATTGATTCCAAAGGAAATCCCATGGTTTAACCACTATCAAAACTGTTAACCAAGGAATTTCTTCCAATATCACCAATTTCAAAATACTTTTAGTAATGGGAGCATGCCCATGGAAACATGCAATGAAATTTCACCTACAATTCAAAAACTCACATTTCTATTTAACAGTTATACAAAGCAGATTTTAAGCCAAAATTTTAAGCCAAACTAGAAGAAGCAAAAAGAAATCGGGGTGGTGGTGCACACTTGTAATCCCAGTACTTGGGAGGCTGAGACAGGAGGATCGCAGGTACACAGTGAGCCTCAGCTACTTAGTGACACCCTCCGCAACTTAGTGAAAACCTGTTTCAAAAGAAAGCATAAAAAATAGGGCTTGGGATATAGCTCAGAGGTAGAATGCCCCTGGGTTCAATCCCAAGTACTGTAAAAAACAAAAATATAAAAGCAGCACCAAAGAGGGTCATTTCTTATTGATAAAAGGAACAATACAACAAGAAAATATAATGATAGTTAACATTTATGCCCCAAACACTGGCACACCTACTTACATAAAATGAAAACTACTTGACATTAAGACTCAGATACAATAATGGGAGACTTTAACACACTATTATCAAGATTAGATTGATCAACCAGACAGAATATCAGTAAAGATTATTCAGACCCAAGTAATATTATAAACCAAATGGACCTAACAGACATTTACAGAGTATTTCATCCAACAACAACTGAATTCATTCTTGTCAGCTGCTCATTGAAGCTTCTCCAAAACAGAACATATTCTAGGCCAAGAAGCAAGTATCAGTAAATTTTTTTTAAAAAGGGGTATATCTTGCATCTTCTCAGGTCATAATGGGCTGAAATTAGGAATGAACAGCAAGAAGATACAGAAGGACTACATCAATATATGAAGATTGAACAATATGCTTTCTGAATAAGGAATAAATCAGAGGAGAAATAAAAAAATTTAAAAATTATAGAATCAAGTGAAAATGGAGACACAACTTACCAAAATTTCTGGGACACTATGAAGGCAATCTTAAGAGAAAAATTTATAGCGTTGAGTGCCCATATTAAAAAAAAAAAAAGATTCCAAATAAACAACCTAGTGGTACATGTCATAGCCCTGGAAAAGCAGGAACAAACTAACCCCAAAGCCAACACAAGGCAGGAAATAATTAAAATTAGAGCAGAAATTAATGAAATAGAAAACAAAAAATAATACAAAGGATCGATCAAACAAAAAGTTGGGACCAGGCGTGGTGGTGCATGCTTGTAATCCCAGTACTTGGGAGGTTGAGACAGGAAGATCGCAGGTTTGCAGCCAGCCTCAGCTTCTTCATGAGGCCCTTTGCAACTTAGTGAGACCCTTTTTCAAAATAAAAAAAAAAAGAATAAAGTAGGACTGGGGGGTGTACCTCAGAGGTAGACTGCCCCTGGGTTCAATCCTCAGTACCAAAAAAAATTTTTTAATTCTTTTTTTGTTTTGATAAATAAGGTTGACAAACCTTTAGCCATTCTAACCAAAAGAATGAGAATAATGACCCAAATTATTAAAATAAGAGACCTAGTAGGAATTATCACCAACGGAAAATCGAGAGGATTATCAGGAATTACTTTGAAAACTTATATTCCAACAAATCGCAAAATCTAGAAGAAATTGACAAATTTCTTGACACATACAACCTACCTAAATTGAACCAATAGGATACAGAAAACCTAAACAGATCAATAACAAGCAAGAGATTTAAGAAGCAATAAAAAGCCTTCAAACAAAGAAAAGCCCAGTCCCTAAATAATTCCCAACTGAATTCTACAAGACCTTTAAGAACTAAGTCCAATGCTCCTCAAATTAGTCCATGAAATAGAAAGAGATGGGATACTCCAAAACTCATTCTACAAAACTAGTATTACCTTCCTCCTAAAACCAAATAAAGATTCCTCATGGAAAGGAAATTATAGACTGATACTCCTAATGAGCATGGATGCAAAAACTATTAATAAATTATCAGCAATTTGTATTCAAAACCACATCAAGAAGACAGTGCACTATGACCAAGTTAGTTTCATCATAGGGATGCAAGATTGGTTCAACATATGCAAAATCAGTAAACATAATCTATCACAAACAGAACGAATGACAAAAAAATAATAATCATTTCAATAGGTGCAGAAAAAAACACTTGACAAAATTCAACATCCATTCATGCTAAAAACACTGAAGAAATAAGGAATAGAAGGAATTTACCTCAACATCAAAAATGTAACATATAATAAACCTAAAGCCAACTGAATGGGGGAAATCAGGAACAAGACAAGGATGTCACTATTACCATTCCTATTTAATACAGAACTTGAAATTCTAGCCAGAGTACTAAGGCAAGAGAAGGAAACTAAATAGATACAAATAGGGAAAGAAGAAGTGAAATTATCTCTATTTGCAGATGACATGATCTTATACTTAGAAGATCCAAAAAAAAAAAAACTCAGCCAGAAGATTTCTCGAGCTGTTAAACAACTTCAGAAAATTAACCAGCTACGAAATCAACTTTGAAAAAAAAAAAAATCAATAAGCTAGTCATGGTGGTGCACACTTGTAATCCCAGTCCTTGGGAGGCTGAAACAGGAGGATCGCAGGTTTGCAGACAACCTCAGCTACTTAGTGAAGCCCTCTGCAACTTAGTGAGACTCTGTTTCAAAACTAAAGAATAAAAAATAGGGCTAGCAGTGATTAGCAGTGTAGCTCAGAGGTAAAAATGCCCCTTGGTTCAATTCCCAGTACCACCAAAAAAAAAAAAAAAAAAAAAAGTCAATAGCTTTTCTATACACTAACCATGAATACGAATACACTGAAAAAGAAATGTGGAAATAAATCCATTCATAATAGCCTCAAAAAGAACAAAGTACATAGATATAAATCTAACCAAGGAAGTAAAATATCTCTACAATGAAAATTATAGAACACTGAAGAAAGAAATTGAAAAAGACCATAGAAGACTGAAAGACCTCCCATGTTCTTGAATAGGCAGAATAAACATCATTAAAATGGCCATACTACCTAAAGTGATCTAGACTCATTGCAATCCCTATCAAAATGCTAATGATTCTTCATAGAAAAGGGGTCCTAAAATCCATACGGAAGAATAAAAGGCCCAGAATAACCAAAGCAATCCTAAGCAATAAGAACCAGGCTGGGGGCATCACAATACCTAGTTCAAGTCTTACTACAGAGCTATAGTACAAAAACAGCAAGATACTGACACAAAAACAGACACACAACCAAGAGATTAGAACAGAAGACACAGAAACAAATCCATACACTATATCAAATTGATTTTTGACAAAGGAGCCAAAAACATATGCTTGGGAAAACATAGCCTCTTCAACAAATAGTGCTGCAAAAATGGGTATCCCTATGTGGAAGAATGAAATTACATCCCTATCTCTCACCCTGCAGAAAGGTCAAGTCAAGATGAATCAAAGACCTAGAAATCAGACCAGAAATTATGCAATTACTAAAAGAAAACATAGGACCGACTCTCCAACATATAGGCACTGACAGGGACTTTCTCCATAAGACCCCCAAAGCCCAGGAAATAAAAAAACAGGAATCAATAAATGGGATACCATCAAATTAAAACTTTTACATAGCAAAGTTTTAAAACAATCAAGAGTTTAATCTAAAGAGAGAGCCTATAGAAATGGCAAAATTCTTTGCCAGCTACTCCTCTGATAAGAGGACTGATATCCAGAATAAAGAACTAAAGAAAAAAAAAACCTTAACACACACACATAAAACAACAAATTACCCAGTCAAAAATGGGCAGAGAACTAAGTGGACATTTCTCAAAAAAGAAATACAAATAGGCAATAAATATATGAAAAAATGTTTAACGTCACTAGCAATCATGGAAATGCAAATCAAAACCATATTAAGATTCCACCTAACTTCAGTTAGAATGTCAATGATCACTAATACAAACAATTACAAATGCTGGCAAGGATACGGCAACCCTTGTATCCTATTGGTAGAATGGTAAATTAGTACAGCCACTTTGGAGATCAGTAGAGAGTTTCCTCAAAAGGCTTAGGACTGGGACCACCATATGACCCAGCGATACCATTCCTCAGTATCTTTCCTAAAAGAACTGAAGTCAGAAGGCTGTAGTGATGTATGAGCAATTCACAATAGCCAAATTGTGGAACCAACCTGGCTATCCATCGACAAATGAATGGATAAGGAAAATGTGCTATATACACAAAATGGAATTTTACTCAGACAAAAAGAAAAACAAAATTATGTCATTTGCAGGAAAATGGATGGAACTGGAGAATAGTATGCTAAGTGAGATTAGTCAGCCTCAGAAAGTCAAGTGTTGTATTTTTTCTATCATCTATAGAAGCTAGAGAGACAACAGGAAACATAAAGGACTTTAAATACTGCAGAGAGAGACCTGTAAAGTAGCTGAAGGGTGTGAGAGAAGGAGGGAGGACTAAAGAAGATAACAGTTCAAATAATATTATGACAATATGTGAAGGTATTACTACCAATCTCACTAACTTGTATGGGGACAGAGGAGAGGGTGGGGTGGGATGTGGAGAGAAATACAAAGAGCTGAGTGCATGTATGTTTCTTATCACACTGAACCTCACTATGATGTATAGTTACAATGTACTAATACCTTTTTTAAAATAACAATTCCAATTCCTTTATAACCGGGCTGTTAACTGTCCACAGACTATTTCAAGTATCCATACTCTTACTTGCCTTAAAATCTTTAAGTACTTCATGGAGAGAAGTAGCTTAGGAATCATAGTAACAAAGGGGCACCAGAGGAGAACAAAGGACCTATGCTTGTATCCCTGCCTTTCTCAGGGGTGTATATGTAACCATGGCTTTCCACTCTGCATGTTCTTACCACACAATTCCCTCCTCTTTGCCACACAGATTTCTTTCTCAGTAACATTTCTTTAACCACATATGTGTCTATGTGTATTTTAATATGTCAGAGCTTATTTAACATGCTACAAAAACTTTCTATAAATGATCAATACTATTGAAAAAAAATAAAAAACTCTTTATGAAAATGTAAAAGGTCAAGATCTTGACTAAAATTTCCAAAATGCTTTAGCAGCCAAAAGACCTGAATATATTAAAAAAAAAAAAAAAAAAAAAAAAAGAACAACCCCAATCCTTGAGTTTATTTGAAAGCTCCCCTAGAAAGAATAACTTCCTTGGCCTAATTTCTAAGGCACACCTATATTTAATAATCCACTGAGCTTTTTGTGTTCTATGCTACTAGTTAAATCAATGCATTGCTACAAAAGGAAGACTGCTTTAAAATACCCCCCCCC
>PVLC010040047.1:0-14040 GCA_004027655.1 Graphiurus murinus
TGACCAGTAGAATAGAGGCAGTGGATGGGGCAGGGAGGTAGGGAGGGGAAAAGGAGGAACTGACGAAAGAAACAGTTCAAATTATGCTGTGCTCATGCATGAAGGTATCCCTGCCAATCTCACTGTTATGTCCAGTGAGGGGTGGGAATAGTGAGGTGTGACCTCAACAAGACCTGTGGATATTTGTTTGTATGACTTTGAAGCTTACTATGATGTATAATTGAAATGCACTAATAAAAGTATATATATATATATATATATACTTTCATTCAAGGCAGTGCTCAAAGCATCTCAATGGATGGAAAGTTGGTTTTTCCTTGGATTATAAAATGAGTTATGCCAAATTTGTGTTTATTTCTGTCTTCTATGATATCTTACCAGTAAGTAGTTAATAAATATATGTGTGACATGCCGGGCGTGGTGGCGCACGCTTGTAATCCCAGCATTCGGGAGGCTGAGACCGGAGGATCCGGGTTCGCGGCCAGCCTCAGCTACCTAGTGAGGCACTCCGCAACCTAGTGAGACCCTGTTTCAAAATAAAGAATAAAAAATAGGGCTGGGGGTGTAGCTCGGAGGTAGAACGCCCCTGAGTTCAATCCCTAGCACCGCAAAAAAAAAAAAAAAAAAAAAAAAAAAAAATATATATATATATATATATATATATATATATATATATATATATATATATATATATATATGTGTGTGTGACATAATTTGACTGCAAGTTGCTTTCATTTTAACCTACTGCTCAAGAATTTTGAGTGGCTATTTTTTTCTACCATAAATAGAGAAAGAGTAAGTTGACTGAGATCTACAGCAACAACCAAGTAAGAGGCTGCTCTTCAACCTGTAATCCTCCTCTCTCAACTTCCCAAGTACTAGGATTAGAAGTGTGTACCACCATGCTGTTATGTCTCAAAATTTAAAAAAAAGAAATAAAAATATAAATAAAAAATTTTTTTGAAGGGCTGGGGGTTTGCTTAGAAGTAGAATGCTCCAAGGTTCAACACCCAGTAGCAAAATAAATAAATAAATAAACAAACAAATAAATAAATAGTAAAAACCAGGATCTCAAAACAGGATTACAGGCCAGCTACTCAGGAGGCTGAGGCAGGAGGATCTGAAGTTCAAGGCCAGCTTGGGTAATATCATGAGACCCTGTCTCAAAAAAAAAAACAAACAAAAAAAACCTAAATCAATAAAATTCCTCTACTATCATCATTTTTATTTGCCTACTTATATATGTGTCTTCTCTTTTGTTTCCTATTTCAATTATCTTTGAACCCACATGTACCTGACAGGCTCTAAGAGAATGCTTGATGAATATGTATGTGAATCACTCCTTCCTTTTCCATAAAAAAAGTTGTTAAACATATGATAACTTAAATAAACACACTCTAAGGAATCCCAAATTAATATTCTGCATCCTACCATCCTCAACTGAAAAAAGACAAATAGCCAAATAGCATCTTACAGTTGCTCTTATTGAAGGGGTATTGTTTTGCTCCTGAAGCATAAACATTCCGAATGAAAGATTTTATTCTTTCTGGTAGAACAAACATATCCATTAAAATATAAATAATTAGTGTGTGCCACTTTGAATTTTTAAGGTCATTTTTAAATTTTCAAATGAGCTTAATATCCAAATATTCTAAAATAATTGTTGCAAACAAGAAATCATATAAAACAACATAGCTTTCAGCTAAAGATTCTACTAGATTTGAAGGGAAAGGGCGATTAATGGATTCTCAGGTGAATAGAAACTACCTCAGGTGGTTGCTATGGTGCTTCGACACCTCTTGGCAGCAGTTTGAGAGCTTAACAGGAAAGAAGACAAATGAGCACTATAGCAAAGTGCTCCAGGGAACGCTACTCATTGTTCCAAGCCCTATTCCATTGCTGTCTGAGTGATCTGAGAATGAATGCTTCCAACCTACATCCATACAAAGGGATCCTGTTAGTATCAGACAGGTCCCTCAATATTGTTCAAAGAAATAATAAAATCTGTGAAAGAAGTTAATCAGAAAATAGGTTTTCTTCCAAATTGTCATAACCATCGCCACATTAATATAATTACATGGCTTCAGACAAAGCAGTCATTTTAGTAACTTTTGATCATTCTTTTCCCAAATATTTAAGACTTAAGTGGTTGCCTTTGCAATATAGCTGTCAGTATTTTGTGACATGGCAATCATAGCCCCCCTAATTAGCTCCCTAGGAATGCAGTCCATTGTAATGAAAGTGGTCCTGTAAAACATATATATATATATATATATATATATATATATGTGTGTGTGTGTGTGTGTGTGTGTGTGTGTGTGTGTGTATAATTTATTCAATCAGTTTTTATTATGTGAAATATGGTTCAAATGCAATCAGTATTTCCTCTAAGCCATACACACATGCATACACGCACGTGTGCGAACACACACCTGTGACCTCTACAAGGACGGAAGCTTTGTTTTGCATATTGCTGTACCACTAGTACTGAGGACAGTGGGACATTGGAGGAACTCAATACCTACTTGTAGAAAGAACTGTGCAGTACAAGTGGTTATGGCTTTATTTGTATATAAACATCTCCAGAGCCACTTAGAAGAGCAGGAGGTTTTGTTTTCTTTCATTTCAGCCTCCATTCTCTTCAGTCTTCAACATCTCTGTCAAATCACTCTGTTCCCTTAGGGCATCTAATAATATTTAAACAATGTTAACATTTGTAACTTTGCACAATTATTACTACTTCCAGAAACTGGGGTTTGTACTTATGTTTTCATTTAATCCCTACAAGAATGTTATAAATTAGGTAATATTACAGCCCTCATTTAATTGATAAAAAACAACAACAACAAATTATAGACAGATAAGTACTGTGTCTGCCATCAAAAAAAGTAGAAGAGCTGGCATCTGTCTCAATGACTCTGACTGGAAGCTCTGGTTTTCATTACCTTATCATACCATGGTCTGCTCAACTCCTGGTCACTGAGCCCTCTTTAATAACAGAACATGAAACAATATGCTGACAGTCTCTTCTTTTTCTCCCTTCCTTTCTTCCCACTTTTCTCCCCTCCTTCCTTCCTCTTTCTGCCTCCCTCCTTTCATTTTCTTTTTTCTTTTCTTTTCTTTTTTTTGTACTAAGGATTGAACCCAAGGACATCCTATCAAAGGGGTACCCTTCCACCCCTTTTTATTTTTATTTTTGAAATAGAGTCTCCCTAAGTTGCTGAGGGTGTCACTAAGTTCCTGACACTGACCTCAAACCTGTGATCTTCCTATCTCAGTCTCTCAAGTACTAGAATTACAGGCATGTGCCACCACACCCAGCTATTGCCCATCTTTTCTTATTTCACAATGTCTCCATATATTTTCTCAGTTCCTTTTTCTCAACCCATGATTGCCAGAATCTATCCTGTCTGTCTAAACTGAAATGAAGGTACACTCAGTCACTTGGGATGGCTGATTCATCAACTCATTACATTTCAGTGTGAGTAAAATTCAATGTACAGTATGGTCCCAGCCAGACGTTTCCATCTTAAACCTATAATCTCACTGCTGAATGATAAGCTTTACCTATTTGTAAAAGAATGCAGGCATCAATAAGTAAGTCACTGGGAGACACATTTCTGAAAATAAATATCATTTCCATTCTTTAAACATTTTATTATAAACCTTGCTGTCCATTTTCATATGTTGAAGCTCTAACCTATAATGTGCCAGTATATGGAGATAAAATCTTTAAGCGGGTAATTGAGATTAAATGAAGACATTAGGGTGAGGCCCTACTTCTATAGAAACAGTACCCTTATAACTAGAGGAAGTGACAGGAGTTCCTAAGAAGGCTGCGGGCTGAGAGAAGAAGCAAGGAAGAGAAGCCTCACCAGAAACCAATCCTGCTGGCGTCTTGGTCTTGGACCTCCAACTTCTGGAATGGTGAGAGAATAAGTTTTTACTGTGTAAGCCATGCAATGTGATATTTTATTATGACAGTCGAGCAGACTGCTAGACTTAATCATTTATTAAGCACTATGTTAGGCACTACGGATATAAATTTGAGTAAATCGGAACCCATTTTTGCTCAATGTATGGAAATGAGGAAAATAGAGCTCAGGAGGTATAATCAATGAGTAATATGCTCCTTTTAAGTAACATGCTCCTTTTAAGTAATATGCTTTCATAGCCTCAGGGGAAAAAAAATAGTTCTGTCTGGAAAGGTTAGAAAGTTTTGACAATAGAAGCAATTTATATGTTGAGGCTTTTACATAATAGGGAGATGAATAAATGGGGTAGTTTAGACTGGGAAAAGCAACAATATGAGCAAAAGTGATGATACGAGTAATTGCATTTGTGTCTAGAAACTGACGGACAATCCATTCTAATTAGAATATGGGGTGGTGATGGGAAATACAGGGGTCTGCACCAAGGAAGAAAGGGGCTACAGAGAACAATAGGGTGACATGCATTCCTGTCCCGTACGCAAATATGTCTCCAGGCCTTCAAGACAAAGTTCGGAGGACAGCCATGCCTTTTCCTAAGCCACACCTTCTTGAAGTCTGGGTACATAAAAGTTTCAAAAGGGAATTCATCTTGTATAGAATACAACACAGAGGACCTAAATGTTTACAGTAAAAGATAGGAGAGCTTTTGATTTCAATCTTTAAGAACAGATACATATTATAGAAAGAAATTCATTTTATTAATAAGTAAGGATGCTGAAGCCTGCTAATGCTTAATAATGATAATTTGGTAAAAAGAAATTTCAGGTATGTCTTGGGAAACTGAAGTTGTAAGTTAGATATTGAGTCCTGTATTTTCATTCTTTCTCCCAGTGGTCCATGGAGTGGTTTAACTACACTACACATATACACATAATTGCTCCAAGAAAAAGAAAGACAAGTAGGGGATTCTATATGAGGGAATCCTTTCTCCACAAAAGAATAGATCACTCCTCAATAATTAAAATGGTGCTAGTCAGGCATGGTGGCTCACGCTTGTAATCCCAGTACTTGGGAGGCTGAGACAGAAGGATTGAAAGTTTTAGGACAGCCTCAGCAAGTAGTAAGACCCTTATCAACCTAGAAAGACCTTGTTTCAAAATGGAATAGGGCTAGGGGTGTAGCTTGGAGGTACAATGCCCTTGGGTTCCATCATCATCATCATCATCATCATCAGATCAAACACACACGCGCGCATGCACATACACACACACACACACACACACACACACACACACACACACGGTGCTATTTTTCCTTTCCTTAAATACCTTCAACATTTGTCTAGAATTGCTTCAGCATTATTGTACTGGCAAGAAGGTGGACAGATGATAATGTTTCCATAAGTAAGACATGTTTATTCCTTACATATTTTAAATATTTATAGAAACAATCACAGTAATGAAGTGAATCTGAGTTGGTTTGGCTTCTTTCTTAGGATACTAATTTATTTTTATTTTTCAACTTATTTTATTAGTGCACTGCAGTTATATATCATAGTGAGGTTCCATATGCTAAAAACACACCTGCATACAGCTCTTTGTGTATTTCCCTCCATATCCCGCCCTGCTCCACCCTCTCTCCTCCCTACATGAGTTAGTAAGATTGGTAGTAATACTTTCACATAATGTCCTCAATTTGAGGACAGTTGTAATGGTAAAATATTTAATGAACCAGAGGGATTCTTAGGTAGTCTCGACTAGCAGTAACACACAGCTAATAAAGAGTTGTAAGGATAAAAAATTAAAATACAACTAGAATGCAGAAGCCCAAGTCCCCCTTGGGTTTCAGAAGAGTCCAAAACCCCCTTAAGCTCTCTGACAATGATAAAACATTATGTAAACATCTGAGAATGAAATGTTAGCCATATGTTTGCACATGTCTGCTCTGTACTTATCTGGCCTTTCGGGGCGCTGTGACCATGAACACTCTGACTGTTCGAAATGTTTTTAAGTTGTTATACTTGTTATGACCAGTGTATGTCTCAAAATGCTTATGTCTTGGAAAACTTATCCCTCTCACCCCTCCCAACATGCCTTGAACTTTTTACCCCTAAAAAAGTACCCTGCTGTTTCCTCTTTAAAAACCCTGCTCACTAGCCGGGTGTGGTGGCGCACGCTTGTAATCCCAGCATTTGGGAGGCTGAGACGGGAGGATCTGGGTTCGCGGCCAGCCTCAGCCACCTAGTGAGGCACTCCGCAACTTAGTGAGACCCTGTTTCAAAATAAAGAATAAAAAATAGGGCTGGGGGTAAAGCTCGGAGGTAGAATGCCCCTGGGTTCAATTCCCCAGTACCGCAAAAAAAAAAAAAAAAAAAAAACCCTGCTCACTGAGGCTCGGGGCTCCTCTCCTCTGTCTCTTTAAAGACATGAGTAGGGCCCCAGCGCTGGTTCAATAAACCTCTTGCTGTTTTGCATCAAGTGATGACTCTCGTGATTGATCGGGGTGAGTGCTAAGATCCCCTAACTGAGGAGGGGTCTCTCCCAGACCTTACAGAGTAATAATAATACTCTTTATCTCCTGCTCTATCCCTCATGCCCATCCCCCATATCCTTCTCCTTTTCTAGCAATCCTGACTTTCATGATTCACCAGTTGCTCTAGCCAAAATCCCTTGTACTTCGACTCTCACATCTGTGTCCTCAACACATCTAGCTGCTTCTGGTTCCAGAATGTACCAAGCACCAGGCTGCCCCTCTCCACTACCACCACCTCAGCCCAGCGGACAGCCCCTCAGCTAGACTGCTTCAAACCTGCCCCATGTCTCCACCTTTCATCAATAATTGGGCTCCACAGCAAAGCCAAAGTAATCATTTTAAAGGCTCAACCTCTATCTCCCCTTATAAAAAGTGATTACATAATATTTAATATGTACTAAATGTATAAAGAAAAATATAGCATCTATATAGTCATGACATAGTTAAGTTCACCTGTCTATCTTTTTTCCAACTCTCCTCCGTTTTGCTTTCCCCCACTATCATGTATTTAATATTTATTTTACTGCCACACCTATTTTTGGTCTACTTTTTATATCTCTAAGTTGCAAATACTATTTTTTCACTTTTTAAAAATGCAAAACTTTAAGTTTAAAAATCAAAGTTTGAAGCCAAGCGCGGTGGCGCATGCTTGTAATCCCAGCATTTGGAAGGCTGAGACCAGAGGATCCAGGTTCGCAGCCAGCCTCAGCTACCTAGTGAGGCACTCCGCAACTTGAGACCCTGTTTCAAAGTAAAAAATAAAAAATAGGTCTGGGGTATAGCTTGGAGACAGAATGCCCCTGAGTTCAATCCCCAGTACCACAAAAACAAACAAATAAAAAAAATCAAAGTTTGACTACAATGATATCACTGTGTGTACTATTTCCCATTTTTAAAACCTATTATGCTTGTGAGATTTATTCATATTCATTTTCACTTCTGCATAATATTCCACATTCTGAATAAACCATATTCCGCTTATCCATTTTCTTATTGGAGTACTTTTAAGTGATTTATGGGTTTGGTTTTTTGTTGTTGTTGTTATTTTTAAACCATGCTTCCCTAGATGTTTTATATATGACTCTTAGCATATGTTTTTGAGAATTTACTCTTAAACATACCTCTAAAACTAAGTTGCAAAGCAGTAGAAAATTTCATCTTTTATTGCAAATATTGGGCAATTGTTCAGTTCTTTCAGGACTTATAGGTAGCTCCCACAGTGAGAGTATTGCTTTCTGCCCTCACCTTTGTGATCTGATGAGATTAACTGTGAGAGCAGGTGTCACAGATCTTATTCAGGGTCGAGAAAGTCCAGAAACATTCACATTGCCTCTACTCTTAGCCCAATGGAGTTCCACCTTTCTGGTTTGGGCATAAAGCTCATTACCTGAAAGACTCGCTCAGGGCAGATGTGACAATTTTCAACTAAGCAATGGGTTCACTGGGACCTAACCCCATCATAACCTGAGGAGTATCTGTACTGAAGTTGCAGTAAGTACCACTTGTGACATTCTCATCCTGACGAGTTTGCAGTGCTGACCGGACATGGTGGCTCATGCTTGTAATCCCAGTACTTGGGAGGCTGAGACAGGAGGATTACAGATTCGAAGCCAGCCTCAGCTACTTAGTAAGGCCCTCTGCAACTTAGTGAGACCATGTTTCAAAATAAATAATAAAAAATAGGGCTTAGGGGTGTAGTTCAGAGGTAGAATGCCCCTGGGTTCAATCCTCAGCCCCCCCCCCCCAAAAAAAAGTTTGTAATGCAGAAGTGCTGAAGACTCAGAATGAAGAGAGCCAGGAAGTACATGTCCCATGATGCTGTATAGACTCAGACATGGCCCTAAGACCTTGGTGTTTTCCCAAGAGCAGGCAGTGCATGAAAACGATATTAACCTTAGTTTACACATGAGGCTATTTATTTATTCATTCATTTATTTATTGGTACTGGGGATTGAACCCAGGGGCATCTACCTCTGAGTTATACCTCCACTCCTATTTTATTCTTTATTTTGAAACAGGGTCTCGCTAAGTTGCTGATACTGGTCTGGAACCTGTAATCCTCCTTAGCCTCAGCCTCCCAAGTACTAGAATTATAGACATGCACACCATCATGCCCAGCTACACATGTGGTTTTAATGAGTGAAATAAAAGACTGAAAATTACCATATTAAAAACACTTCATCATGCCTAGAGAGAAGTCATTTGCTTTATTTTATGAATGACAATTTCAATAAGGGCATAAATTAGATGCAATTATATAACGGTAAGATAGGATATTTACATCCAAACATCATTCTATTAATGGACAGCTTAAACAAACTTAAAATAATAAAAATTTAGACTGTTATAAATATCTACATTTGGGAATCACAAAAAAAAAAAAGAAACAAAGACAGTAATTCTGTGTGCCTACTCAGTAATTCACAAAGATTTACATAATAATTCCCACAAATTGATCTCAGGAATTGAATATTGTTATATAGTCTATGAACACAAACAGAAATACTAGTGATTGTGCTTTATATAATATTGTTTAAGGCAATCATCATAGGAAATATGATCAAGATTCATAATTGCACAAATTTGCAAGGCCTTACATTTCTTATCACAAATTGCACTGCTGTCATAACTCACAAAGAAGTAATTGTAGTATTTTGCAAACTGCTTACTGTCTAGGATTGCTAACTGTTTAGCTAATCCATATAAACTTTCTGGCTGCAAATCCTTAATGTTATAGGTCTGAGTCAGGATATATTCCAGCTTCCAGTTGGATTCTCCCTTTAGATTCGCTTCTGTCAGGTTCAAGTAATACTGCAGCAGGTCCTACAGGTCAAAACAATAATAACACACCTGGTTTATTTTTTGGCATAGAAAGCTTTGTACAATATGCACTATACTTATGGAGATTTATGGGATATTTTTAATTTAAAGTTACCTTTAAAATTGGTTTTACAGAAAAAGAGGCTAGAGAAAATCTGAATCATTTTTTAATTTTAAAAATAACGACAGATCATAATAATAAGTGATCCAAAATATAAAGAGAGATGTATAAAATAAAAAGTCTTCAATTCACACAATTCAGAAGTAAAAGTTGCATATAAATCACAACTAGCATGCTGGTTGAGCAGCTCATGGAAAGTGATTCAGAAGTTTTCAGAAATGTTGTAAGTCAGGCAATGTTACTTTGGTGGCCTGGAACTGTCCCTGATGGGTGTATTTCTATCTTGAAAACCAGCAAACACTATGAATCAGGGCACTATTTTCCCCAGGGTACTAAAAGCTAAATATTTGCCAGCACTCCTGTGTACATGTATTGTTCTACACTTTGTGTATAAAGCAAAGATAAATATTTAGAATATACATGCCTATTTGGCATTTTTAAAATGGAGTGTACTAGATAAAATGTTTTGTAAATTTTTTATTGCTATATGAGACGATTCTTTCCATGCCAGTACACACACGCCTACATATATTCATATAGATGTATGTGGGTGTGTACTTATGTATATATCTGAGGATCAGATCCAAAAGTAGGAAACTAACAGGTATAAAAGCATCCCTTTGGACCAGTTTATCAATTGTTGTATTCTCCCTTTAATTAATGTTTATGGATGACACCAGATTTCTGCTGCCCTATCCCTTCTCTTATAGGGAGTAACAGAGTTATCTTTTATTTAAATTTATTTACAAAAATGCAATTGTATGAACAATTGCTTTAATTGAGGCAAAATCATTTCAAATTACATTTGTAGAAAGGGGAAGCTACTCAAACTGAAGTACCCATAACATAATCTAAATGCTCAGTCTTTTGATACTATATTGTTTTAAAGCAAAGAGCTGTGGACATGAGCCAGAAAACTTTTGTCTCAGTCAAATGTCCAATTGGAATGTTGCTGGTTGTTTTTTCTTTAAAAAAGCTTTTTTCGCAAATATTTATTGAGCAATTAGTATGTGTCAAAAGTTTTTTTCTAAATGCTTACATAGATTTGTTCATGAAATATTCACAGCTACTCAGCGAATTCAGTCATATTTTAATTCCCATTTTAGGGAAGAACAGACTGTGACACAGAGGCATTCAGTGATACAGCCCAAGAGCTCTTGCAGGTCCCAGAGCATACATATCTTATTAATAGTTATACTTTGGAAAAGAGTTATTAATGTGGCTTGGTGAAAATATCCAATATGTATCCAGGTTCATAAATAAAGCACCATCCACTGACAGCTTTAGCTAAAAAAGTGTGAAGCCCTTAGAGGGACAGATGCCAGCTCCAAAGGAGAAGTTCACCATCCCACACTATGAAAGCACTGACAAACACCCCAATTATTTAAAAAAAAAAAAAAAGGACATCATGAGGTTTCAGCATAAAATACATTTCACATGACTGTGCCAAGAAATATTTGGCTAAACTAATGAGAGCTGCAAAGACATGCATAAATATGGGATCAACTTCAAAATTCTACCAACTTACCAATAATTTATAATCACAAGTCTCATACTGAAATAGTCGGACAGCAGGGTTGTTGGTTTCTTTTTCTGAAACACCTTTCACTGGTGTAACAGCAGGAGCCACAAACAAAGAACCTACCGGACTTCCTGGAGAAAACATACAGAGAGACATTTTATAAACTGAATTTAACTATATTAAAAATATGAGCTGTTTCCAGATTAAAATATTAACAGACATAACAGCTAAATAATGTGTGACCACTGGCGGATTCTAACTTGAAACCATTATAGAGGCACTTTTAAGAAAATTTTTAATATCAATACCAAAGAAGTATTCTTGATTTTGCTAGGTAAGTTAATGCTATTATGGTTATATAAATTATCCATATGTTTTTGCAATGCATATAGAAGTACAAAGGGTTCAAATTGATCTGATATTTGGCATCATTCACTTTTAAATACTTTAGATATACATATATGTATAAACACAATATGTATATACAGCATGTATATGCATATATATATATGGTAGATAAAGCAAATATGGTAAAATCTTGATAGATATTGAATATGAATGATCAATACTTTAGAGTTTGCTGTATAATTCTCTACTTTTACATATGTTTGAAATTTTTTTAGTAATAAAAATGTCCAAGTCTCTTACAAGTACACATACACACACACGCACAAAAAAAAAACTTTTTAAAGTAGTTTGTTCTGTAACTCTACCTGAAACAATATTCCAACAATTAAATAGTAAGAATTTGAACAAAATATCACCATGTTCTATACATATATGTTATAAGAGTACATTTTTTTTGAAGCCAAAAATTTTCTTTTCTCCAGGCATGGTGGTGCAAGCTTGCAATCCTAGTACTTGAGAGGCTAAAACAGGAGGATCACAGGTTCAAGGATAGCCTCAGCATTTCAGTGAGGTTCTCCACAACCTAGTGAGACCCTGTTTCCAAATAAGAAATAAAATTGGTCTAGGGGCATAGCTCAGAGGTAGAATGCCTCTAGGTTCAATTCCCTGTACCACACACACACAAAAAAAATCTTTTCAAATGTTGAAAAGTGGTCATTTTTAGTAAGCCAACTCATTTTAGGTGAAAGGTAACATTTAAAAAATGTTCCCCAGTTACTGAAGAAAATGCATATTGATTTTTCTCCTGTCTACTATAAAATCAGAACTCTTATTTTGTTAATTTACAGTGTCTCACTAGAGCTTCTTCTATTTTCTGTTCTTTTACTACTAAGTGAGTGAGAAGGGCAATTTAGCATCCACAAATAATAGCTTAATATATTTTAAGCTATGGTGTAAACTGCTTTTCTTAAAAAAAAAAAAAATCAGTCCTGAGGATTGAACCCAGGGCATTCTATCTCTGAGCCACATCCCCAACCCTATTTTATTTTGAAATAGGGTCTTGCTAAGTTGCTGAGGCTGGCCTCAAACCTTCGATCCTCCTGTCTCAGTCTCCCAAGTACTGGAATTACAGCACACCTAACTCTCCTTTTTAAATTCTGAGAAAGAAAACAAATCATATAAAAAGAAATTGAGTCTAGCAGGTAAATAACAAGCAGCAAAATTTCCCTAATGAACTCGAGGATCTAAAAGAAAATTGTAGTGAGCTAAGCATTTCAGATGTTTTCATGTGGGCAGTAAATAAATGGTGCGGAACCTGTGCAGCTACTGGGAGCTTATGATGAAGAAATCCAATTACAGGCCTAATTTTATGATTTGGACACTTGTCATACAAACATTTAAGGTAATTCAGAAAAGGCTAGTACTAACATGTTTTTTAAACGAGGATTCTACTTTTCAGAATCAAGTCAGTTTACTGGGTGGTCACTGCTTTGCTGGGGAGATGCAAACATAATATCATATTACCTTTCTTATCTGAAAGAACCATAAGGCTATCTCTGTGAGTGTGTCCATAGAATTGTCCTGCAATGACATTGCTGTATCTTCTAAAAATATCTATCAATTTCTCATTATAGTATTGTCTCATTGCTGTGATACCACTTGAAAAAGGCAGATACCCCACTGGAATATGTGCTATTACGTATACCTGGAAAAAGAAACACAAGGAGGACTCGTGAGACAATTTCTGCACATTTATCATAACTAAATGACATTTGGATACCCACGATTGAAAAGTATATTAACTAATATTTAGAAAGCAAATACATCATCTCTCTTATAGATGACAAAAAAGATGAAATTATGGAACTATTAAGGTCTACACTTGCAATTTTCGCATTTGTACTACAGTGTTAATGATATAAGGTAGCTGTGACCTTGGTCACAATTATTTAAATCTTAAAATTTTAATACTTTTCTTAATATATGATTCTGCCTCATGTCCAACAAGTAAACAAACTTAGCCTTCTGCATATCCTCCACGATTGGACCTCTGGGACTTACCTTCTCCTTATTTTGCTGAGAGCTGTTCAGTGTATTTTCTAGCCATTCAAACTGATTTGCTGGGTCAGTCTTGTTCAGGGTCACCACATTTGGGCCATAATACAAGTTTGTGTTTAGACTGATTATCCTGAGGTTTGGATTGTTCTTAACTTTCTGTGAATAAAAGCCACCTACAAAAATAATTTTAACACCTATTAGGAACACACACATGCACGCACGCCCGCGCGCTCGCGCGTAAACATTGTGAAAGCAAATTCTAGAATTCTAGTTCTTTCTTTTTTTTCTTTTTGTAGAATTGAACCTAGGTCCTTGTACATGCTAGGTAAGTACTTTATCACTGAGCTATATTGCCAGCCCATTAAAAGCAAATTCTTAAGGTTTACAATGCAGTCAGGAAGTTTGGAC
The DNA here is from genome assembly GCA_004027655.1 of Graphiurus murinus. NCBI lineage: Eukaryota > Metazoa > Chordata > Mammalia > Rodentia > Gliridae > Graphiurus > Graphiurus murinus. The sequence goes on from PVLC010040047.1 coordinate 13,742, forward strand.
TTATTTCTTACTCTTTTGATAAGACTCGGATTTAACTAACATTTATTGAAAACCTACTATATACCAGGTTCAATGTGTACAGACTAAAGTAACAACAGTTGTATCCAATATTCAGATAAAAACATTTAAATGTTTGGGCAATAAGCAATTGACTGAATTTTATGAAAGAAAAACATACTTTTATATAATAGAGTTAAGATGAAAGATCTTGTGAAATATAAAATCTAAATTCACATGGATCTTGCTAGAGACCACTGAAGAAAGATAAACCAGAGCGGCTGCTCTCTCGGCAGATCAGA
>PVLC010040048.1:0-14015 GCA_004027655.1 Graphiurus murinus
AGGGCTGGGGGTATAGCTCAGAGGTAGAATGCCCCTGAGTTCAATCCCCAGTACCGCAAAAAAAAGAAAAAAAAATTATAAAAAAATAAAAAAACAAAGAATAAGCCGGGCGTGGTGGCGCACGCTTGTAATCCCAGCATTCGGGAGGCTGAGACCGGAGGATCCGGGTTCGCAGCCAGCCTCAGCTACCTAGTGAGGCACTCCACAACTTAGTGAGACTCGGTTTCAAAATAAAGAATAAAAAATAGGGCTGGGGGTATAGCTCGGAGGTAGAATGCCCCTGAGTTCAACCCCCAGTACCGCAAAAAATAAAAATAAAATAAAAAAATAAAGAATAAAAAATAGGACTGGCGGAATAGCCTGGAGGTAGAATGCCCCTGGGTTCAATCCCCAGTACTGAAAAAAAAAAAATAGGACTGAGGATGTAGCTCAGAGGTAGAATGCCCCTGAGTTCAATCTCTAGTACCACAAAAAAAAAAAAAAAAGAAAAAGAAAAAAAAAGAAAGAAGAAGAAGAAGAAGCCTTTGGGGACAAAGGTGCACTGTCATTGCTCTAAAGTGCAGCTGAGAATCTTCTGTTGGAAGTAACCTTTCTAAAATTTAGAACTAATCAAGATTCTTTATTTGCTCTGCCACATTTAATTTGCTTCTGTGTTTTTTATTTGTTCTTTTTTTTTTTTTCCAGTACTGAGAATTGAACCCAGAGGCATTCTACCTCCAAGCTACACCCCAGACCTATTTTTTATTCTTTATTTTGAAACAGAATCTCACTAAGTTGCGAGGGCCTCACAAGTTGCTGAGGCTGGCCGTGAACCCATGATCCTCCTGATTCAGCCTCCCAAGTACTGGGATTATAGGTGTGCACTATCACACTTGGCTCCCTGAAGTGTTTGTTTGTTTGATACTGGGAATTGAACCCAGGGTATTCTACCTCCAAGCTACACCCCCAGCCCATTTATTTATTTATTTATTTATTTATTTATTTATTTATTTATTTATTTATTTATATTTTGAAGCAACATTTCACTAGATTGATGAGAGTCTCACTAAGTTGCTGAGTCCATCCTTGAACCTGTAGTCCTCCTGTCTCAGCCTCCCAAGTACTGGGATTACAGACGTGGGCCACCACGCCCAGCTCCCGAAGTTCTTTTTAAGTCAGGCTTAGCAAGGTATCATTGGTGTGTCATAAAGCTTGAAGTATAAAGTCTGATGAATTTCAACGATGAGCTTCAACACCAACACCTCACTCTCCATCACCCTGAAAGCTCCCTGGCGCCCCCTTTGCCTCAGCCTCCTGCCCAGCCCTCACTGGTCTCCTCTTTGTCTCTGGATTTTGACTTTTCCCAGAGCGCTATATGAATGGACCATTTGGTGGGCTGCCATCCCTGCTCCGTTTTCTTTGGCTCGGCCAATGCTGTTGGGTGTCAGTCCCGTGCACCTTCCATTGCTGAGGAGTCTCCCATGCACCGCACCATGCACCACACTGTGTGTATCCATTCATCAGTCGGTGGAGGTTGGAGCTGTTCCAGATGCGAGCAGATAGGAGCAGAGCGGTTGCTCTGGTTTGGGTATGGTTTGAGTTTCTTTCCCCAGGGTTCCTGTGTTGGGAGACGCTGGGACCTTTAAGAAGGAGAGCTCAGCCGGGCGTGGTGGCGCACACTTGTAATCCCAGCATTCGGGAGGCTGAGACCGGAGGATCCGGGTTCACGGCTAGCCTCAGCTACCTAGTGAGGCACTCCACAACTTAGTGAGACTCGGTTTCAAAAATAAAAAGAATAAAAAATAGGGCTGGGGGTATAGCTCAGAGGTAGAATGCCCCTGAGTTCAATCCCCAGTACCGCAAAAAAAAAAAAAGGAGAGCTCAGCTGGGCCTGGCGGCACACGCCTGTAATCCCTGTACTCGGGAGGCTGAGACAGAGGATCCCAGGTTTGAAGCCAGCCTCAGCAACTTAGTAAGGCTGTCAGCAACCTAGCGAGAGCCTGTTTCCCAATAAAAAAATAAAAAGAGCTGGGGGTATAGGTTGGAGGTAGAATGCTCCTAGGTTCAATCCCCAATACCACACACACACACACACACACACACACACACACACACACACACACACACACACCACACACAGAGAAAAGTTTAAATTTGGAGGCCATTAGGTAGGGTAGCTACAGAACCCTAAGTTTCTACATAAGCAAACACCCAATGTAAACAACAAAACAAAGTTAGAGACTTCACTGATTACAAACCACCTATCATCCCTTAACTAGACTTCACCAACTAGAAACGGCTGACAAACTTCATCTAGAGACCTTTCCCATCAGACACCACCAACTAACTGCTAACTAGATTCTTTCCACTCCAACCCATCAATCCGTTTTCTCTGGCTGCCTTCCATGTTCAGTCCATAAAATCTGGCTGCCCACATAGCCACAACGGTACTCTCTGAATATCTTTCGGTTCCAAATGCTGCCTGATTCTAGAATCACAAATTTGCTCAAATAAACTGATGAATCTAGCCGGACGTGGTGGCACATGCTTGTAATCCCAGTACTTGGGAGACTGAGATAGGAGGATCACAGCCTAGAGAGACTCTCATCAACCTCGTGAGACTCTGTTTCCAAATGAGAAATAAAATAGAGCTGGGGGTGTAGCTCAAAGGTAGAATGCCTCTGGGTTCAATCTCCAGTACCACAAAAATAAATAAATAAGTAAACTAATGAATTTTGTCAAAAGATTTTCCTTTCGTGAGCCTTCCTAGCCTGGGCTTTGCCGACTGCAGCTTCGTGGTGTCATTCCACAAGTTCCTTCCACCATGCCGCCTCTGCATGCTGGGGGTTGGGTCAGACTCAAAAGCAAACTCTCGTCATGAGCCAGGTATGGTGGCCCACGCTTGTGATCCCAGTACTTGGGAGGCTGAGACAGGAGGATCAGAGGTTTGCGGCCAGCCTCAGCTACTAAGTGAGGTCCTCCGCAACTTAGTGAGACCCTGTTTCAAAATAAAGAATAAAAACAATAGAGCTGGGGGTGTAGCTCATATATATAATGCCCCTGGATCAATCCCCAGTTCCGCAAAAACAAAAAATTCTTGTCATGACTACATGACTATAGACAGTTATCTGTTCTTTCTTTTTCCGTGTGTGTGTGTGTGTGTGTGTGTGTGTGTGTGTGTGTGTATGTATGTGATACTGGGGATTGAATCCAGTGGCATTCTACCTCCAAGCTACACCCCAGTCTTATTTTTATCTTTATTTTGAAACAGGGCCTAACTAAGTTCCTGAGGCTGGCTTTGAACCTGCAATCCTCCTGTCTGAGCCTCCCAAGTACTGGGATTACAGGTGTGCACCACCATGCCCTGGTGTTACCTGTTGTTTCAACAGGCAGCACATACTATCTGTTCTTCATTCTTTGTTGATGTTGGTAGTCGCCGAGGCTGAATACCTGGACCTGTGAAGTCACCAAAGGTTGCTAAATGTGATATTCTAGCTTGGTCTGCTTTCTGACCAAGTCTCTTCCCACGAGACAAGCAGAGGCAGCAGCAGATCACCGGCTTTGCCAAGATGTATGATACAAATGAAATATTACGCTTTCCTCCTACCTCTGCCCTTTCTCTGAAATCAGATAGGATCCAGGCCTGCATGATTTGTTTCCAAGTGCCTGCTTCTCAAACCAGGATTGACAATTTCAGATATGCACTATCTTTCCCCATGTGGCCAGAATGATTTAAAATAAATTGGGGGGTATTGAATTCAGGGATGTTCTACTTCTACTTTATTTTATTTTGAAACAGGGTCTCACTAAGTTGCTGAGGGCCTCATTAAATTGCTGAGACTGGTCTCAAACCTGAGATCCTCCTGTCTCAGCCTCCCAAGTACTGGGATTATAGGTGTATGCCACCATATCCAGGTCACCTGCATGATTTTTATCAAGTCCACAGCTGGGTCCAGGGACCAAAAAGAGTCAAAGAGGTATTTAAAATATATTAGCACCAGGCTGAGTCTTTTTCCTAGAACAGTAGTTCTCAATTTGGGATGCTTTTGGCAATGTCTGGAGTATTTTTGGTAACAACAACTACTGGTATCTAGTGGGTGGAGGCTGAGGATGCTGCTCAGAGAATATCCTACAATAGCCTCACAGGTTCAAGGCCAGCCTCAGCCTCAGGAACTTAGTGAGGCCCTTGGCAACTTAGTGAGACCTGGTTTCCAAAAAAAAAAAAAAAAAAAGCCAGGCATGGTGGCACAGGCCTGTAATCCTAGTACTTGAGAGGCCGAGACAGAAGGATTGCAGGTTTGAAGCTAATTTTAGCAATTTAGCCAGGACCTCAGCAATTTAGTGAGACCCTGTTTACAAATGAAAAATAAAATAAAATAGGGTCAGGGGTGTAGCTCAGGACTAGAATGCCCCTGGGTTCAATCCTTAGTACCATAAAAAATAAAATAAAATAAAAAATAAAGCCAGGTGTAGTGGAACACCCTTGTAATCCCAGTACTTGGGAGGCTGAGATAGGAGGATCACAGGTTCAAATTCAGCCTCGGCAACTTAGTGAAGCTTTCAGCAACCTAGTGAGACCCTATTTCCAAATAAGAAATGAAATTGGGCTGAGGATGTAGCTTGGAGGTAGAATGCCTCTGGGTTCAATCCCCAGTATCAAAATAATAATAATAGCTGGGCGTGGTGGCGCACACTTGTAATCCCAGCATTCAGGAGGCTGAGACCGGAGGATCCAGGTTCGCGGCCAGCCTCAGCTACCTAGTGAGGCACTCCGCAACTTAGTGAGACCCTGTTTCAAAAAATAAAGAATAAAAAATAGGGCTGGGGGTATTGCTTGGAGTTAGAATGCCCCTGAGTTCAATCCCCAGTACTGAAAAATAAATAAATTATTAATAATAATAATAAATAAATTTTTAAATGGGGCTGGTGGTATAGCTCAGAGGTAGAATAAGTACATATTTGGAATTGGAAATTGAACCTACAATGCATATATAATCTTTTTTTTTTTTTTTTGCGATACTGGGGATTGAACTCAGGGGCATTCTACCTCTGAGCTACACCCCCAGTCCTATTTTTTATTCTTTATTTTGAAACCGAGTCTCACTAAGTTGCGAAGTGCCTCACTAGGTAGCTGAGGCTGGCCGCGAACCCGGATCCTCCAGTCTCAGCCTCCGGAATGCTGGGATTACAAGCATGCGCCACCACGCCCGGCTCATATATAATCTTAAATACCTACAATGTCTATAATCTCCAAAGTCTACAATGTATACATAATTTCCAATACCAAATATACATACATAAATACGATGCATACATATATCCTACAATGCACAGGACAGCCCCCACAACAGAGAATTTTCTAGCCCCAGATGACAGGAGTGCCGAAATTGAGAAGCCACATCATATAGAAAGAGGAAGAATTGAAAAAGAACCAAAAAGTAAGTTTTCTCACTCGGGGATTCACTGTTACTACAGGATCCAAGTACCATAGAACATCATCCAACATTGACCACGGTACACAACCCACACTTAGAGAAAATTAAGTAATGACTTGACACAGACCCCCGGGTGACACCAGTCACAAGTGCTAGAAGAACACTGTCGCCTGAGGGCCATCGCGGAGAGGCTCCCGGCCCAGCAGCAGGGACCGTGCTGACCGTCGCCCCACTGGTCCACCCTGGTCAGGCGCTATGCTGGGGAATAGGGAACCGTCACTCCGGTGAAGCACCGGTGGGCCGATGGGGAGAGCTAAGGGGTAAGTAAGTGAGTAGAGAACAGCATCGTGGGACTCGATGTGAAGCTACGGGCAGGATGAGGGGCGCCCGTCAGGGACCAGGGGCGAGTGGGGTCAGGAGGCAGGAAAGTCTTCCTGATTCCAGTTCTTTTTTTTTTTTTTTTTTTTATGGTGCTGGGGATTGAACCCAGGGGCCTTCTACCTCTGAGCTGCACCCCCAGCCCTATTTTTTTATTCCTTATTTTGAAACAAGGTCTCACTAAGTTGTGGCTGAGGCAGACTGAGAATCTGGATCCTCTGGTCTCAGCCTCCCAAGTACTGGGATTTTTTTTTTTTTTTTCCCGGTACTGGGGGTTGAACTCAGAGGCATTTTACGTATGCACTATACCCCCAACGCTATTTTTTATTCTTCATTTTGAAACAGGGTCTCACTAAGTTGCGGAGTGCCTCACTAGGTAGCTGAGGCTGGCCGAAAACCTGGATCCTCCGGTCTCAGCCTCCCAAATGCTGGGATTACAAGCGTGCACCTCCACGCCCGGTTCTGATTCCAGTCTTTAAACCTCCTGGGAAACTCCCTCCGGGTGGAAGCACGGCTAACTCAAAGTAACCTCTGGCTTCTGGCAGAGTGCATGGATCAAACATTTTTAACATTTTTAGTATGGAAAAGGGCCAGAAACATGTCCTAAAATAATTTTGGGTTTTTTTTTTTTTTTAATTGTACTGAGGATTGAACCTAGGGACATCTACATCTGAGCTACACCCTCAGTCCTATTTTATTTTTTTTATTTATTTTTGTATGGTACTGGGGATTGAACCCAGGGGCATTCTACCTCCAAGCTACAACCCAGTCCTATTTTTTATTCTTTATTATTTTGAAATAGGGTCTCACTAAATTTCGGAGGGCCTCACTAAGCAGCTGAGGCTGGCCGCGAACCCGGATCCTCCAGTCTCAGCCTTGCAAATGCTGGGATTAAAAGCATGCACCACCACGCATGGCTCTCGTATTTTATTTTATTTATTTATTTATTTATTTATTTTATTTTATTTTTTTGTGGTACTGGGGATTGAACTCAGAGGCATTCTACCTCCAAGCTATACCCCCAGCCCTATTTTTTATTCTTTATTTTGAAACCGGGTCTCACTAAGTTGCGGAGTGCCTCACTAGGTAGCTGAGGCTGGCCGCGAACCCGGATCCTCCGGTCTCAGCCTCCCGAATGCTGGGATTACAAGCATGCGCCACCACGCCCGGCTTTTATTTTTTATTTTTTTTGCGGTACTGGGGATTGAACTCAGGGACATTCTACCTCCGAGCTATATCCCCAGCCCTATTTTTTATTCTTTATTTTGAAACCGGGTCTCACTAAGTTGCGGAGTGCCTCACTAGGTAGCTGAGGCTGGCCTCGAACCCGGATCCTCTGGTCTCAGCCTCCCGAATGCTGGGATTACAAGCGTGCACCACCACGCCCGGCTTGGCTCTTGTATTTTAATTTTTAATGTTGAAACAGAGTCTCACTAAGTTGCTGAGGGTCTCACTAAATTGCTGAGGCTGGCCACAAACCTGCAATCCTCTTGTCTCAGCCTCCCAACTACTGGGATGACAGTTATGCACCACCATGCTCAGCTCTAAAATAATTTTCTTTTATGGTATTGGGGATTGAGTCCAGGGGCTTTCTACCTCTGTGCCAAATTCCCATCCCTTTTTATTTTTTTATTTTTGTTTTTGAAATAGGGTCTTGCTAGGTTGATGAAACTCTCACTACTTGCTAAGGCTGGTTTTGTTAGGTCTCAGAGTCTTACTACTTGTGAAGCTGTCCTCGAAACAGTGATCCTCCTGTCTCAGCCTCCCAAGTAGTGGAATTACAGGTGTGCGCCACCACACCTGGCTCTAAAATAATTATAAAAAAGAAAAAAACTATATGTCTGGAATATTTATTGCATTGCTGCTTTTACTTAATGCTAACAAGCAAACAACAACAAAACAAACAAGCAAACTGGAAACGACCTAAATGCTAAACCACAAGAATGCTGTTAGCAAAATCTGAGAACAAGGTGGTATTTATTGAGTGTCGACCACGTGCCAAGTGCTTTATAAACAGTATCACAGAATGATTATATTATGCTGGATGTGATAGCACATGCTTGTAATCCCAGTATTTACTTGGGTGGCTGAGACTGGAGGATCACAGGTTTGTGGCCAACCTCAGCTACTTAGGCTCTCTGCAACTTAGTGAGACCCTGTTTCAAAATAAAGAATAAAAAATAGGACTGAGGGTGTAGCTTGGAGGTAGAATGCCCCTGAGTTTAATCCCCAGTACCACAATAAAGAAAGAAAGAAAGAAAGAAAGAATTTTTAAAAATAGGGTTGAGAGCCGGGCGTGGTGGCGCACGCTTGTAATCCCAGCATTCGGGAGGCTGAGACCAGAGGATCCGGGTTCGAGGCCAGCCTCAGCTACCTAGTGAGGCACTCCGCAACTTAGTGAGACTCGGTTTCAAAATAAAGAATAAAAAATAGGGCTGGGGGTATAGCTCGGAGGTAGAAAGCCCCTGAGTTCAATCCCCAGTACCGAAAAAAAAAAAAAAAAATAGGGTTGAAGGTGTAGTTCAGAGGTAGAATGCCCCTGGGTTCCATCCCTAGTGCCAAAAAAAAAAAAAAAAAAAAAAAAAAGAATGCCTCTGGGTTCAATCCCCAATACCACAAAAAAGAAAAAACAAAAATCAAGGGGGTGAGCCAGGCGTGGCAGTGCATGCCTGAAATCCCAGCTATTTGGGAGGCTGAGGCAGGAGAATTGAAAGTTTGAGACCAGTCTGGGCAATTTAGTGAGACCCTGTCTCAAAATGAAAAATAAAAAGGGCTGGGGCTGTAGCTCTGTATTAGAACATCCCTGGGTTCAATCCTCAGTGCCCAGGATGGGGGTGGGGGAGATGAAAGGAGTGGGGAGGAGCAACAGGTGTTATTTAGAATAATGTTAGCCGGGCATGGTGGTGCACACTTGTAATCCCAGTACTTGGGAGGCTGAGATAGGAGAATTGCAGGTTCGAGGACAGCCTCAGCAATTAATGAGATACTCATCAATCTAGCAAGACCCTGTTTCAAAGTAGAAATTATATACATATACATGTATATATACATGTATATGTATACATGACTGTGGGTATAGCTCAAAGGCAGAATACTCCTGGACTCAATCTTCAGTATCACAAAAAATAAAAAATAGAATAATGTTATATGACTGTCAGGGTATTTATTTTTATGGTTATCATGTATTTACATCAAGTAATGTAGATCTAACATTGATGGTAATGACATGAAGTCTCCTTTTTATTCATTTATCTATTTTTTGTGTGGCACCTGAGGCTTGAACCCAGGGGCATTCTATCTCTGAGCTACATCCCCAGCCCTATTTTATTTTTTATTTGGAGACAGGGTCTTGCTAAGTTGGTAAGGCTGTCCTGGAACCTGCAATCCTCCCATCTCAGTCTCCCAAGTACTGGGATTACAGGTGCACACCACCATGCCCTGCAAAGTCTCCTTCTTAAGTAAATGTGTTTACGTTTAAAATATAAATGACCCCTAAGCCGGGCATGGTGGCGCATGCTTGTAATCCCAGCCTTCGGGAGGCTGAGACCGGAAGATCCGGGTTCACGGCCAGCCTCAGCTACCTAGTGAGGCACTCCGCAATAGGGCTGGGGGTGTAGCTCGGAGGTAGAATGCCCCTGAGTTCAATCCCCAGTACCGCAAAAAAAAAAAAAAAAAAAAAAAAAAAAAAAAAAAATATATATATATATATATATATATATATATATATATATATATATATATATGACCCCAAGGACAAATGTACAGGTAAGATACAGACTTCGAAGCTGGACTGCGTGAGCGCAAATCCTGGCTCTGCTTTGCCTCAGGCTCCGTATCTATAAAATGGCCTTAATGTGACATTTTGACCCCAAAGGGCTAAAGAAGGATTCACTGGGTTTCCATATGTAAAAACTTAGAGTGAGAGCTGGCCTACAGCACATGCCATCTCAGTATTTACTGTCTGTCATGATTAGCTATACAATGTCCCCTAGAGAGCTCATTTATTAATATTAAATATATTAATTGATATAGTTAAGGGTTGATAGAGGCAAGTCTAGAGAGCTGTAATCTCAGCAGTGGATTAATCTCTTGTAGTGGGTTGACTGGGCGGTAGCCAGGCAGGTGGGGTGTGGGTGGAGGAGCTGGGTCCCTAGGGCTTCGGCCTTGGGGATCAGATATGGCTCCTCCTCCCCTCGCTCTCCTGCTTCCAGACTCTGTCATGTGAGAGTGAAGCCTTGCTCTCTCCCTCTCTCCACCTCCTGCCACCATGCCCTGAGATCTGCAATCCCCAGCCTCACATGGACTGCACCCCAATCTCTCCAAGGAAAACCACAAGCAAGTAAATTTCCCTTCCTCTAAGATGTGTGGTCAGTTCTTTGGATTATTGCTGTGAGAATGTTGACTAAGACACTGTCATTAGTATTATTCACTTTTTTTTTTTTTTTTTTTTTGCGGTACTGGCGATTGAACCCAGGGGCATTCTACCTCCGAGGTATACCCCCAGTCCTATTTTTTATTCTTTATTTTGTAACAGGGTCTCACTGAGTTGCAGAGGGCCTCACTAAGTAGCTGAGGCTGGCCATGAACCTGAGATCCTCCTGTCTCAGCCTCCCAAGTATTGAGATTACAAGCATGTGCCACCATGCCCGGCTCTGCTGCCGCTTATTCCATTGCAAAAGAAAGGAAGGCAGGAAGGGAGAGAAAGGAAGGAAGGAAGAGAGGAAGGAAGGAGCCCAGTGTGGGACTAGTCAATGGGACCCTAGAGTGCTCTGTACAGTTCACACCCCAGGGAAGCTGCTGATGTCCTTCTGAAGGACCTCAGATTATGACCCCTGACTGCTAACATCTGACCTGTGACAAGCAAAGAGACATAGGGTGGAAGGGCAGAGCATGGAGAAAAAACACTGGAGCTGTTCTCTGAGAAAAAGGACAGTGGGCAAAGGGACTTCAGCAGGCCTTTGTGCACAAAAGCTTCCTGGGTGCTATAAGATAAAAAAGGAAAATAAGCCAGGTATGGTGGCACATTGCCATAATCCCAGTACTTGGGAGGCTGAGACCTGAGAATTGCAGGTTTGAGGCCAGCCTCAGAAACTTAGTGAGATTCTTTTTTTTTTTTTTTTGCAGTACTGAGGATTGAACTCAGGGGCATTCTACCTCCGAGCTACACCCCCAGCCCTATTTTTTATTCTTTATTTTGAAACCGAGTCTCACTAAGTTGCAGAGTGCCTCACTAGGTAGCTGAGACTGTTTTCGAACTCTAATCCTCCGGTCTCAGCCTCCTGAATGCTGGGATTACAAGCGTGCACCACCACGCCCGGCTAGTGAGATTCTTATCAATTCATTGAGACTCTGTTTCAAAAATAAAATAAGATAGGAATGAGGGTGTAGCTCAGAGGTAGAATGCTTCTAGGTTCAATCCTTAGTGCATAAACAAAACAGACAAAAACCCAACAACAACAAAATATCCAAAAAACAGAGCTGGGGGTGTAGCTTGGAGGTAGAATGCCCCTGGGAGCTGAGCATGGTGGCACACGCTTGTAATCCCAGTACTTGGGAGGCTGAGACTGGAGGATCACAGGTTCACAGTCAGCCTCAGCTACTTACTGAGGCCCTTTGTAACTTAATGAGATCCTGTTTCAAAATAAAGAATACAAGCCGGGCGTAGTGGCGCACACTTGTAATCCCAGCATTCGGGAGGCTGAGACCGGAGGATCCGGGTTTGAGGCCAGCCTCAGCTACCTAGTGAGGTACTCTGCAACTTAGTGAGACTCGGTTTCAAAATAAAGAATAAAAAATAGGGCTGAGGTAGAATGCCCCTGAGTTCAATCCCCAGTACCGAAAATAAAATAAAGAATACAAAATAGGGCTGGGCATATAACTTGGAGGTAGAATGCCTCTGGGTTCAATCCCCAGTATCACAAAAAATAAATAAATTATATATATGTAATTTATATATATAATTTATATATATATATGTATGTATGTATGTATATGACTGGAGGTGTACTTCAAAGGCAAAATGCTGGGCTCAGTCCCCAGTAACACATACACACACACACACACACACACACACACACACACACACACGAGAGCCATCTATACTGGACTAAATAGTGCCCGCTCTCTCAGACACATATCTGAGCTGGGCATGGTGGCCCATGCTTATAATCCCGGCATTTGGGAGGCTTAGACTGGAGGATCCGGGTTCAAGGCCAGCCTCAACTGCTTAGTGAGGCCCTCCTCAACTTAGTGAGACCCTGTTTCAAAATAAAATTAGGGCTGGGGATGTAGCTTGGAGGTAGAATGCCCCTGGGTTCCATCCCTAGTACCTAAAAAAAAAGAAAAAGAAACAAAAACACATATCTCAGAATGTGACCTTATTTAGAAACAGGTCTTTTCAGGTATAATTAATTTTTTTTTTCTTTTGTGGTGCTGGGAATTGAACCCAGAGACATTCTACCTCCAAGCTACACCTCCAGCCCTATTTTATTTTACTTTTTGGAAATGGGTCTCACTAAGTTGCTGAGGCTGGCCATGAAACTGTGATCCTCCTGTCTCAGCTTCCCAAGTACTGGGATTACAGGTATGGGCCACCACACCCCTCTGATATAATTAGAGTGGGGTAGGTCTTAATCTAAGGATTATAAGAATTTTCCTTGTAAGAAGAGAAAATAAAGGCACACAGGAGAATACCATGTGATGACTGAGACAGATTGGAGTGATACATCTACAAGTCCAGTGCCAAGAGTTGCATGCAACCACTAGAAGCTGGGAAGAGGCAGGGAAAGGTCCTCCCCAAGGGCTTCAAAGAGATGAAGGCCCTGCCAACACCGTGATTATTTAATTCCTTGCCTCCAGACCTGTGAGAGGACACCGTCACCACTGTGGGTTTGTGGCACTTGGTTAGGATCGCCCTGGGTACCACCAAATCCAACGTTTCAGATCTGTGCATTTTATTTTAAGTAAACTCTACACCAAACTTAAAAATAAAAAGAGCTCATTGGAAACAGCAAGCTGGTGACGAGGGATACAACCCGGCTCACGCTTCACCAAGTTGGAGAGAATGCTCCAGGAGCACAGCGTGGGGCTGTTCAGAACTTCTGGAGAGTGGGCTGCCCAGCCAGACGCCTCCCAGTGACTCAAAAACTGTCCCCTCTGCCCACAACAAAAACATCCCCTGCACCCTCCCAAAGGCAAACGCCATTCGGCCCATGGCAGCCACTTTGTGGGTGCGATATTCAAAAGCCAACTGGCAAGCCAGGCATAGTGGCACACACTTGTAATCCCAGTACTTGGGAGGCTGAGACAGGAGGATCCAGGTTCAAGGCCAGCCTCAGCTACTTAGTGGGACCCTCGGCAACTTAGTGAGACCCTGTTTCAAACTAAAGAATGAAAAATAGGACTGGGAGTGTACCTCGGAGGTAGAATGCCCCTTCGTTCCATCCCCAGTACTGCAAAAAACAAAAAAACAAAAAAAGCCAAGTGGCAAACCGGGTATGGTGGCGCACACTTGTAATCCCAGTTCTTGGGAGGCTGACACCAGAGGATCACAGGTTCAAGACCAGCCTCAGCTACCTAGTGAGGTCCTTCACAACTTAGTGAGACCTTGTTTCAAAATAAAGAATAAAAAATAGGACTAGGGGTGTAGCTCAGAGGTAGAATGCCCCTGGGTTCAATCCCCAGTACCTACACACACACACACACACACACACACACACACGCCCAGTGGCCCACTTTTTTTCTTTTCTTTTTTTGGTATTGGGGATTGAACCTAAGGGCATTCTACCTCTGTGTCACACTCACTTTTATTTATTTATTTTGACACAAGGTCTCACTAAGTTGCTGAGGCTAGATGCAAACCTGTGATCCTCCTGTCTTATCCTCCCAAGGACTGGGATTACATGCATGGGCAACCATACCCATGCATGGGGGGGGGGGGGCGGTAATGTGGATCAAACCCAGGGCCTTTCACATAGTAGACAAGTGCTCTTCCACTAATCTACATCCACAGTGAACTGGCCTACTTTTTTTTTTTTTTTTTTTTTTGCGGTACTGGGGGTTGAACTCAGGGGCATTCTACCTCTGAGCTATACCCCCAGCCCTATTTTTTTTTATTCTTTATTTTGAAACCGAGTCTCACTAAGTTGCGGAGTGCCTCACTAGGTAGCTGAGGCTGGCCGCGAACCTGGATCCTCCGGTCTCAGCCTCCCGAATGCTGGGATT
>PVLC010040049.1:0-13771 GCA_004027655.1 Graphiurus murinus
TTAGCAATTTTTCATTTATTGTCCATTTGGATATTATTTTTTATAAATTGCCTATTCAATTTGATCATTTTAACATTGTGTTTTCTTCTTATTGGTTCATAAGAGTTCTTCATATACTCTGGATGCCTGATAAGTATATATGCATATTTATGCACATGTATACTATATATTCTTCCCACTTCTTGCTTTATCTTTTTGCTCTGTGATGGTGTCTTTTGATTAATACATACTTTAAATTTTAATATAGTTCATCCATCTATCTTTTATTTCATAGTTTATGTTTTTATGTCTACTATAAGAAATCTTTGCCAACTCTAACCTTATAAAGGTAGTTTAGCATATTTTCTTCCAGAAGTTTTATTGCTTTATTTAATCACATTTAGATTTACAATCATCCTGGAATTGATTTTTGCATATGGTGTGAGGGACGTGTCAAGATTAAATATTTTTCTATATCCAATTGACTCAGCATCAATTATTGAAAAGACTACTCTTTCCATAGTGTATTTTAGAGTTATCTGTGATATAAACCAAATGACTGTAGAAGTTTAGATTTTTGTATTCTTAATTTTGTTTTTTTGATTTATTAGGCTATCTTATACCAACACCACATGGCCTTAATTAGTGTAGCTTTATATAAAGTTTTGATATCTAGTAATAAAATTCCTCCAACTTTATTTTTCTTCTACAGATTTGTCTTGTTTATTTTTGGCTCATTGTATTCACATATATTATTTAAAGCAAGCTTAGAAATTTAAACATATATTCTGGGATTTCCTTTAATTTATAGATCAATTTGGAGATAATTGGCATGTTTACTATGCTGAATATTGCAATTTGTAAAGTTACATTTACTTAGGAAGAGTGACTGATTTCTCTCAATGTATTGTAGTTTTCCCTTCTATGTCTTATATAACTTAGTTTATAATGATTCTTGGTACTAACATAAATAGTATTTTTAAAAAATTTAGTTTGTAACTGTACTTGTCATTAAACAGAAATATATCTTTACTCATATACTATTTCTATAGATGTTGTTAAATTCATATTTTTAATTCTATCTTAATAATTTTGTGGCTTTTCTATATTTCTAATAATACCATGGATGAATGATCACAATTTTTAAATTTTTTTCTAGATTATATACATTTTCCTTTTCTTGCCATACTATAACCTAGATATTTCCATGATATTGGACAATGATGAGTAGAATTGATGATAAGAACATTATTGTCTTATTTTTTATTTCATAAAGAAAATATTTCACTGTTAAATAGCATATTATTAGTAAATATCTTTTCATGTTTTTTGAGTTATTGCTCACAGCAAAGCATGCAACTATTAATAATATAATTAATATGCTGTAATTAATAATTATTTATTAATAGAGAATCACTAAATATTTATACATATATATATTTATTTATAACTTTATAACCATCCTGGACCAAAATATAGCACATTCCAAGTATTTTACACAGTTCACCGGTGCCCTACTCTCATTATTGCCAGTGCCTTTGGCTTAGCAAATGAATCCAATTGGCATTAAATGGGTAAGGGGGCTTATTGATAGAATCCATTAATCACTTTCTAGAGCACAGAGAATGGTGGAGAAATGTAAGTTAAATCTGGAAGGGCAAAAGATAAGTGTTCAATCTTTTTCTTCCTCAGAATTTTTCGTTGCCTTATCCTGAAATGTTATCAATCCAGTCCTACCTCTTTCTGAAATCTAAAACACTGCTCTTTGCTCTTCATATAAGATATCACGCACCAGAGGGACAGCTCAGTAGCAGAGCACTTGTGGAGCAATGCTGTGTCCTGGGTTTGATCAGCAAAAGCAAAAAAAGAAAAGCGAAATAATAGAAAAAAAGAAGAAAAGACACTAGTTTAAAAAAAGTGAAGAGCCAGGCATGGTGGCGCACGCTTGTAATCCCAGCATTTGGGAGGCTGAGACCGAAGGATCTGGGTTTGTGGCCAGCCTCAGCTACTTAGTGAGGCCCTTCGCAACTTAGTGAGACCCTGTTTCAAAATAAAGAATAAAAAATAGGACTAGGGGTATAGCTTGGAAGTAGAATGCCCCTGAGTTCAATCCCCAGTACCACAAAAAAAAAAAAAAAAGGGAAGGATTAAAGAAAAATTAACCTAAAACATATCTGTTGGAGTTGTGTGATCTTAGTTAAATTATAAACAATCACAAAAAAAAATCACTCTGTAACACTAAGAAAACATATAAGCTTGAAAAATTATATATATAAAGTCACCAAAGATTTATAACCACAGAGAAATCTAAATAAAATTATTTTAAAAATATGTTTGCTTTTTAGAGATGAGCAAAGACCATAACATCCTTTATTCCTGAATGCAGTTGTTGAGTCTACAGGAAAAATTGGGAGGAAAAATAAAACTATTATAGGCAGAGGAACATTAATGAGAAAAGGAGGGATCAGATGAGGTATTTGCCTTGCAAAACTGGCCAACAGGGCTACTAAGCAATTCTTTATGTAAGAAATTGAGTGACTAAGCAGAGTTTCTGGAAAATTGAAGGCAGATTGGAAAATGAAGAGAAGTCGCTTCATCTCTCTTTGATTATACTTCAAAGCCCTCCTGGAGGCCAGGGTCTGATCTCACTGTGGAGACTAAAAACAGAACCCAACTCAACTAGACTATTGATTAAATTAAAGATACGAGACCCTAGCTGCCTAACAAAGCAATAAAGAAATTTCTTTCTGGAAGAACTTATCACTGAATCTCTAGTCTCTATGTTATTCCTAGAGTAAAGTACACAACCGCAAACTAAAAGACTTGCAAAGTAGCAGGACAATGAAACTCTCAATAAAAAGTGAAAACATCAAAATAAAAAGAACTATAGATGATATAAGCTCAGAGATTAGTGGAAAAATAGTAAAATATAAATATCATAAGTAGTTTAGAAGAAAATATAGATAAAATAGTATAAACTTACCACATCATCAGGAGAAAGGAACTATAGAATGGAAACTATAGAACTAAAAAATTGATTGGCTTAATAGTAGATTTGTCAAAGAAGAAAAGTTGTTGACTTCAAAGAAGCCACTTGAAATTATATAAACTGAGGCACAAAGAGGGATAGGACCAATAATTTTAAAATTAGAATCAGAACCCTATACAAGAATGTAAATTCTTTTTTAAGTGTAGTAAGAAATAATTGGAAAAAGTCTCATTTTATTTACTTTTAATGAACTTTTGTTGCATTATGGTCTCACATCATAATGTAAATCATGTTGACAATGACATACATGCACACAGCACTGGTGTACCCCTCACCTCCCCATCTCCCCACTTCCCGTACAGAGTACTGAAATTGACATTGGAATTTTCACATAAGTACACACAATCAATGTTAGTATTTCCAATAACGAACCTCATTCTTCCCCCTCCCCTTCCCTTAGACCACTTCCCTGGCTCCACCGAGGTTTCTCCTCCATTATCTGGAGTCCTTCTGGTAACAGTTACTTCCCTAGCTTGAGCATATTAAAGAAAACATATGTCCCTTCACTTTCTGTGACTGGCTAATCTCATGTAACATAATGTTCTCTAGGTCCTTCCATTTTGTTGCAGATGACATTATTTTATTCTTCTTTATTGCTGAGTAGAATTCCATTGTATGTAGTTTCCATCATTTTATAATCCATTCATCTGTTGATACACACCTTGCTTGGTTCCATAATTTGGCTATTGTGAATTGTGCTGCTATAAACATGGGTATACATATATTACTATAGTTCTCTGGTTTCAACCTCTTTGGAAAGATATCAGGAGTGACATAGCTGGATCATATGGTGGTTCCATTCCCAATTTTCTAAGAGATCTCTGCACTGATCTCCACAGTGACTGAACTAGTTTGCAATCTCACCAACAGTGTAGAAGAGTTTGTATTTTTCCACATCCTCACCAACAATTATTGTTATGTGACTTCTTAATTGCCAGTCTGATTGGGGTTAGATGGAATCTCAATGTAGTTTTGATTTGTACCTCACTAATTACTAATGATGTTGAACATTTTTATATCTATCTATTGGCTATTTGTATCTCTTCTTTTGTGAAGTGTCTATTCAATTCAGTTGCCCATTTCTTGATTGGTTTATCTGTTTTTCTAGTATAAAGTCTTTTATGTTCCTTGTATATATTAGATATTAATCCTCTTTTAGAGGGATAGCTTGTAAAGATCTTCTCCCATTCTGTAGGATTTCTCTTGATGGTTTCCTTTGATGTGCAGAAATTTTTTGGTTTAATGACATCCAATTTATCAATTCTTGTTTTAGTTTCTTGAGCTTTGGGGGTCTTGCTGAGGAAGTTCCTACCTGTGCCTATATGTTGGAGTGTTGAACCTATGTCCTCTTCTAGTATCTTCACCATCTCTGATCTAATTTTCAGGTCTTTTATCCATCTTAAATTGACTCCTGTGCACAGTGAGAGGTACGGATTCAGTTCCATTTTTGTATAAATGGATAACAAGATCTCCTAACACCACTTGTTGAAAAGGCTGTCTTCTCCAGTGTATGTGTTTGGCCCCTTTGTCGAAGATCAAAGCTACTACAAGTGGTTTTGTTTCTGTATCGTCAATACTGTTCTGTTGGTTTATGTGCCTGTTTTGTGCCAATACCATGCTGTTTTAATTACTATAGCTCTATAGTATAATTTGAAGTCAGGAGTGTGATACCGTCTGCCTGCTTCTTATTACTGAGAATTGCTTTGGCAATTCTGGTTTTTTTGTTTCTCCATATGAAATTGGTATTTTGATAGAGATTGCATTGATTCTGTAGACCACTTTTAATAGAATGACAATTTTGATGACATTTATTCTGTCTATCCAAGAGCAAGGAACATATTTCCATCTTCCAAGATCTTCTATTTCTTTCCTTGGTGTTTTATAATTTTAACTGTAGAGGTCTTTTACCTCTTTGTTTAGGTTTATTCCTCGGTGTTTTACTGGTTTTGAGATTATTGTGAATGGAATTGTTTTCTGGATTTCTTTCCCAGTGGATTCATGGTTGGCATATAGAAAAGTTACTGATTTTTTTTACATTGATTTTGTATCCCGCTGCTTTGCTGAATTTGTTAATCAGCTCTAGTGGTCTTCTTCTTCTTCTTCTTTTTTTTTAATTTTTTGGGTCTGCTAGGTATAGGATCATGTCATCTGCAAATAAAGATAATTTTAATTCTTCTTTTCTTATCTGAATTCTTTGATATCCTTCTCTTGTCTTATTGCTCTGGCAAGAGTCTTGAGGACTATTTTGAAAAGAAGTGGTTATAGAGGACATCCTTGTCTTTTTCCTGATTTCAAAGAGAATTCCTGAAAAATTTCCCTGTTCAATCTGATGTTGGCTTTGGGTTTATTGTATATTACCTTAATGATGTTGAGATATGTTCCTTCTATTTCAAATTTTTGCAGTGTTTTTAAGATGAATGGATTTTGGATTTTGTCAAATGCTTTTATAGCATCTATTGATATGATCGTGTGGTTTTTGTTCTTAGTTCTCTTTATATGGTGAATAACATGTATTGATTTGCCTATGTTGAACCAGCCTTGCTTACCTGGGATAAAATCAACTTGGTTAATGTACCATTTTGTGATGTGGTTTTGAATGTGCATGACTAGCATTTTGTTTAGAATTTTTTTTAATCTATGTTCATCAATGATATTGGTCTGTAATTTTCTTGGTTTTAGTATTAATGTGATACTGGCCTCATAGAAGGAGTTTGGTAGAATTCCATCTGTTTCAATTTCACGTAATAACATGTGAAGTATTGAGAATAGTTCTGTAAAGGTTTTGTGTAATTCAGCTGGAAACCCATCTGGACCTTGCTAGTCTATGTCTTTTAATTGGGGAAGTATGACCTTTGATTTTTAGTGTTATTATTGAAATATGATTTCTGTTTCCTGTCATTTTATGTTCTATATTCTTTTTGATATAGTGTTATTTCTCCTTTGCTTAGTTGCCTACCTGGTGGAGTTCACCACTTCTCTGGTTCCAAAATTTGCTTCTTTTTTCTTTTCTATAATTTATTTCTTTATTTTCTCTAGTGCTGGCTTGATAGTCATGAATTTTTTAAGATTCTGCTTATCTTGGAACATTTCTGTTTCTCCAATGATATCTTTGCTGTATATATCATCTTGGCTGGAAGTTGTTTTCTTCTAGGGTCTAGAATAATTCATACCAGTCCCTCCTGGCATTCATGACTTGGGTTCTGAAGTCTGGAGTGATTTTTATTGTTTTTCCCCTTAATGTTACCCATTTTTTTGTTCTTGCTGCTTTTAAGATTCTTTCCTTGACCTCTATATTAGTCATTTTGATTATTACGTGGTGTGGGGAGGTCCTTCTGTGATCTTGTCTTAACAGTGTTTTGTATATCTCCTGCACGTGGATATCTAAGTCTTTTTCTGTTTGGAAAATTCTCTAAAATTATTTCTCTGAGGAAGTTTCTAGAGATATCCTGGGTCTGTGCTTCTAGACCTTCCCCAATCCCTTTTATCCATAAGTTAGGATGCTTCATGTTGTCTTATATTTGTTGGATGTTTAGGTTGTATGTTTTAATGTCATCTCTGTACTGTTAACTGTCCTTTTGGTTTTGAATGAACTATCTTTTAAGAGTGATACCTTGTTTTCCATGTAGACTAGTCTTCCACAGTTGGTTTCTATTGCTGCCTTGAATTCATTTATTGACTCCTTCATTTCTTTCAGAGCCTCTTTCTGGTTATTTCTTAAAGTCTCAATTTCCTTCTTCATCTTATGCACACTTTCTTTGAGGCCTTTCATCATATTGAAGATCAAAATTCATAATTCTCCTTCTTGCATTTCTTGCAGATAAGTATTGGTGATCTCTGTTGTTGATGAGTTGTGGGAGTTCATTATTTCCTCACTATTCCTTGTTCTCATATTTTCAGAGTTCTTGGGTTTGTGTTTCTGTTTTCTTGGCATCTTCTTGTTCTTTGTGTGTGGTCCTGTGTTTATTTGTTATCCCTTTATAATAAGGTCTATGCTGGGGCTATATCTTTACCTCTACCCATCTGACTCAGATAATCAAAGTTTTGTTTGTCCTCCAAAGCCTCTTTAACAAGCTATGATTCTTAGTGCAAGCAAACAAGAGTCTCTGATTGGCTACAGGCCACTGTATTCTCCTGGCCCAAACTCTGCAGGGCCCAAGACTATGATGTTCTATTCAGAGCCTGCAACCTACTGGTTGGGACTTAATGCACTCGAGAGACCTCTGCTGCTCTGCTGATTGTAAGTCCTTAACATTGCAGAGTACTGACCTCTGATGTCTGTGATCTGTGGGCTTAGGCTTAGCAAAGTCAGTGATTGCTATGTTCTGAATTTATGACTCAGCTTGCTAAGTTTTGATAGCCCCTGGGACACCACTCCATATCTGCTTGTTATGGTCATGTGAGGTACTTTCAGTCACTAGCATACATGCATGCCAGGTACAAACTCTGCTGACGAAGAAAGTATTGAATTCCCAGCTTGTGGCTGAGATCGAGTGATACCCTGCAGGGCCTCTTGCCTCTTGGCATGGTCTGGTCCAGATGGTGCTGCTGCTGCTTTCTGCCCTAGGCCCAAAGTCTATCAGGGAGAGATTCCACAGTTCTAGGCCGGGGCCTTGGGTAGCTCTATTCCTTGGTTCCAAGGACACCACCCCTGTCCTGGGTGACTGCACTCCTGGAGGCCTTTGTTTGTGCTGGTGCTTGTAACACTCAAATAGGGCCAGGTCCATGTTCACTGCTTTTGGAACTTCTAACTTGGTATTTCCCCCAGACACCAGGGAATGATGTTCTATGGTGATCCCCAGGAACCCTACAAGGGCTCCTCAAACTCCTGACTGCAATTTCCTTCTGCCTGCCTCTAGGGACTATCTACTAAATCACATTTTTGCTGTGTCTAATAGTAGTCCCCACCCCTACCTCTGCAGGGATGATTCGCAAAGTCTCAGGCCCCCACAAGTCTATTTCTTTGCCATGCAAGTCCCTGTGTCTGGGCATAGCCATTTCTCACTGGAATGGTTAGTTAACTTACTGTCCTGATGGGTGCTGTTCACCGTTCCAGATGGCTGCTGGAAGAGATGGGTTCAGCAGCTGCCTTGGATCCAGCCTGGTCCCTGTCGAGTATGGAGTGAAATTCCGATGCTTTCATTGATGGTCTGTAGTCACTGCCTCACAACAATCTACAGTTTCTTCCTGGAGGTCTCTGGAAACCACTGTGTCAGAAGCTGCCAGTGCTGGAGCTGCCTGACTAAGATGGCACCTGCATTGACAGGCTCCATTCCCCAGGTAGGAAGTGTGAAGAGCTTATACAGTCCTCTGCCCTTTTTTATATTTCTGGTTCTACCACTTTTTGACTTTCATTTTTTTTTTTGTTAAGTTTTTCATTTCTTTTCTGCAAAGTCCTTGGCTTCTTTGCTGGAGGTCGCTAGAGACTCCAGTGTTTGCAATTCCAGCATGGTTAGGCAAGATGGCACTGCCTCAGACCCCAAGGCTGCAGCCATTCCCCAGGGGATTTATGTGGGATATTTTGTTGTGCTCTGTTCTGGCTTCTGGCTTTGTTTCTGCCACCTTTCAATTTTTTGTAGACTTATTCAACTTTTTTGCTGCTTTTTTTCTCTTGTCAAGACACTGCCTTCAGGACCACCAAGTGTCAGTGCAACTGAGATATGCTGCTTCCCTCAGTCACCATCTTCCCAGAAGTCCAAAGGTGTCATTTTAGGAACCAAAAAACAAAACAAAACAAAAAACAAACAAACAAACAAAACAAAAACAAAAACTTGTATAGTGAAAATACTGAGAGAAATTAAGAATATAAATAAATGGAGAAATATATTATTGTCACCAATTGACCAACTGAAGTATAAATATTAAGATGTCATTTCTACTGAAATTAATCTATAGATTCATATCCATAATATTCTAAATCTTAACAGTTTTAAAAAAAAAAATTTAGCGAGAAAAATTGTGTTCTGTAATTCACCAATATAAATGAAGAGGAAGAATAGCCAAGGCAGTTCTTCAGAAAGGAGCATAAAGATAGAGGAGGAATTACCATATTTCAAAACTAATATGAATTAACCTATTGAGATTTTAGTAAAGAGACATATACATCAAGGAAACCAAGAAGAGCCCAGAAATAAACACATATATACAATTACTTGATTATGAAGAGGCACCAATGCAGTTCAATGGGGTAAAGGACTGTTCTTCAATACCAAACTCAAGTATATCTGGATAAATTAGATATTGAAATTAAGAAAAAAAAAGGTTAAAATTAGCATTAACATGTTAGCTTTGCATCATGGTGACAAAACGCCTGACATAATCAACTTATAATGAGGAAAAGCTTATTTTGGATCATCGCTTTAGAGTTTCAATCCATGGATATTTGGCCCCATTGCCTTTAGGTTGCAGAAAGACAGTGCATCATGGTTGGAGGGCATAGTAGAGGAGGTCTGCTCACCTCATGGCATCTGGGAAGGAAAAAGCAAGAGAGGAAGGGGTGGGGTTCCCAATATCCCCTTCCAGGGCATCCTCCAAACAACATGACTGCATTCTACTAGGCCCCACCTCCTAAAGGTCCCCCACTTTCCTAAAAGTCACAGGTTGGGGACCAAGCCTTCAACACGTGGACCTTTGAGGGACATTCAACATCTCAACTAGCAATTGACCACCTACTTTATTCCTTAAACTAAAATTAATTAGAGATAGATCATAAACATAAATGTCTAAGTAAAAACTCCAAAGCTTTTAAAAGAAAACAAATAAATCTCCTGGTGCAGCAAATGTTTCTTAATTAGGACACAGAAAGGTACTAAGTAGAAAAAGTGGGCTTAAAGTTAAATTTTACATTAAAAGGTAAGGAAATGAAAAGGCAAGCCAAAGATTTAGGAAATATATTCTTAAAATATATATGTGAGAAAGGATTCATATCTAGAATATATAAATTCTCTACAAACTGATAATAAAATGACTTTATAAATGAGCAAAAGTATCCAGAGAAATGGTTCAGAAAATGAGAAATCTATATGAATAAGAAGCACATGAAAATGTTCTCATTATTGTGATTTATGCAAATTACAAAGATTTTAAAATAAAATGCAATTTTATTTTAAAATTTTATTTAAAATAATTTTTGTACTTAAATTTATTTTATTTTATTGCATTCAAGTCTTGAAGGTCGCCCAAATGTCCAGGTGTTGAAGACTTGGTCTCTAGCCTGTAGTACTCCTGGGAAGTGGTAGAACTTTTAGTAAATGAGGCCTAGTTGAACAAAGTTAAATCACTGAGGATACTGGAACCTAGGCCCCTTTCTATATCTCCTTTTGCTTTCTGATCACCGTAAAGTAAGCAGTTTCCTCTACCACACTCTCCAAC
The DNA here is from genome assembly GCA_004027655.1 of Graphiurus murinus. Lineage (NCBI taxonomy): Eukaryota > Metazoa > Chordata > Mammalia > Rodentia > Gliridae > Graphiurus > Graphiurus murinus. Next base: position 10,397 of record PVLC010040049.1, read on the forward strand.
CATGATGTTCCAAAAAGCAACAGGTCAACCATGTATTGAAACCTCCAAAAGTATGAGCTAAAATAATTTTTTGTCTTTATAAGTTGTTTTATCACAAATATTTGTTATAGTGTTGGAAAGCTGACTGACATATAATAACTCTACATATACTAGATAAGTACTACTTGAAAAGATAGGATAATATTTTAAAAGACTAAAAACCAAGGATTAGTGATGGTGCAATACAACTCTGGGACTCATATGTTGAGAGTCTAAAATTAAATGCCAGACGTGGTGGCACATGCTTGTAATCCCAGTTCTTGGGAGGCTGAGACAAGAGGGTAGTTCACAGCCAGCCTCAGCTACTTAGTGAGGCCTTTGCAACTTAGTGAGACCATGTTTCAAAATAAAGAATAAAAAGTAGGGCTGGGGGTGTAGCTCAGAGGTAAAATGCCCCTGAGTTCAATTCTCAGTACTGCAAAAATAAATAAATAAATAAATAAATAAATAAATAAATAAATAAATAAATAAAACACAACCACTTTGGAAAACTGTCTACTAATGTCTAAAAAAACTAAATACCTTGACCATATAAATCAGTAACTCCACTCCATAAATGACTGTGTGTGTTCACAATTAATCATCAAGTCAATAGCTGGTTTCCTTAGGTGTTATGTGAAGCTCCATATTAGTGTCTGTTGTTAAGTTTCACACTCAACAATTGTGAGGGAAAATCCAGGCTGACCTATGTATAGCCCCTACACTTCTACAACAAAGTCATTAGGGCTTTGTACATGAGTACACTGAGCTAGAAAAGAGTCTGACTGACATCAGGGAAAAGATCTTGTCTATCTAATTATTAAAAGTGGTCTGCATAGTGGATACTCTCTGGTGTGCATGTATGTGAAACATGAATACCTTTATATTCTGTGCCAAAACAATCACAGATATACTTCACTCTTAGACTTCACTGTCACCAGTTTCTCAATTTGGTTCTTTTCAAGTTCCTGACTATTCAGCTATTCAGCCAGCATGTAGCATTGCCTATGTTCTCTCTCTCTCTCTCTCTCTCTCTCTCTCTCTCTCTCTCTCTCTCTCTCTTTCCTCTCATGTAACGTGAACAAACAACCTACTGGGAAGATACCTCTTCTCCAGTTTGTCTTTTCTCCATGTCCTGCTTACAGAAGAACACTGCAAAGATTCATTTATCATTCAGATCTGCCCTGTGTCCTCTTCTGTGAACTCATTTTAGGATGCTTCTCATGAGACTGTAAGTGAGATGAGCAAGAGACAGTGAAGTGGTAGAAGTAGGCACTGAAATCTGAACCATGTTGTACAATTTACTCATGTGTTCTAGACCTCCAGTGCTGGACTGTGTGCCATTTCCACCAAACAAAGCAACAGCTGCTGAAATTATTACAATCTTACAATTTTTAAAATTATACAACAGCAAATACTTAGAAGGCAGTTTAGATTACATAGAAACTCAGTGTCCCGTGTTCATGTATTCACAAATCCTGATAGCAACCAAGAGCTAATTTGCAAATAGAGTATAGTTGTGAGATTGTGTGTGTGTGTGTCAGAGAGAGACAAAGAGAGAGAAACAGAGACAGAGAGAGAGAGAGAGAGAGACAGACAGACAGACAGACAGACAGACAGAATGTAGCCCAATTCCAAAGTCCTCGGGGGCCTCACTGGAAATTATGTTGAGCATCTCTCTACCACATATCTTCCCCAAACAGTTATGGCTTACAACTTGCTTTCAGTTAATTCAGGAAACATTTTGAAGCAGCAAACATGAATATGTTATACTTATCCACACATCTAGAGTACCACTACCATTGGTTTCTCTCTACTCATTGATAGACAGGGAATACTGTGGGAATTGGGTTTTTACTTTATAAAAGGTATCCTGATGTGCCATATAATATTGTGTCCAGAATTGTCATCAATATGGCAGGCCTCTGAAGAGCAATGCTTACAATCAAGCCTTGGACTTATATCTCAGCCATAATTGTCCTGAGCCACCAACTGACATATAGATGTTCTAATTTTTGTCCATATCCAGAGCTGATATTCAAGGCCTTTAATTTTTCTTTTTGATTTTTCTTCATGGCAATGAAGGATCATAGGTGATCTCCGGATGTCTTGCTCCTCATTGGAATTATATCCCATGGCCCTATCAGTGTAATTGTGAATCCATGCTACCAATTATGAGGGCAAAAATGTAGCTTGTGCCTTCCTTAAGCATATGAATAATATGGCATGAAAGTCCCATTTCCTGGGTCACTCTGGTAGTGATTACTTTATCACTCAGAGTTTAAGCAGGAAAGAAGTGGCTTACTCAAGCAGATTGATTAATTTGAGCTTATTAAAGTATTTTTAAATTAATGATTAGGATTGATGGAAACCAACAGTCATAAACAATTATGACTCTTATGCCTGAAGGAGAAAAGAGAAGTAAATGGAGGGAGTGGTTACTTCAATCCAGAGTCAGAATCTCTAATTGCAAGAGAGCTGCTATATAGAAGTTGTGGCCTTCATTCAAGGGATTTTTCAATCCATAGCTATCCAGCAGGGTGGCAGTTGACTGAATATTCTCTCTCTCTCTCTCTCTCCCTCCCTCTCCCTCTCTCTTTCATCTGCTACCAGTGTTTCTCATTAGTTAATGCCTACCAAAATCCAGAGTACAAGGGAACTCAATGATGTAGTCCACAAATTAACTCTTCCAGAGTTGGTAGAGAAGACTTGAGTATGAGTTTGGAGTGAAAGACAGAAAATCCAGTGTGTACTCTCATTTATTTAAATTTTCTTTGTAACTTCTAAATAAAGTGTTATCCTATAAAAATGTCTTACATAAACTTAGTTGAATTTATTTCTAGGGGCTTTCTTTGGGGGGGATTGATATTTCAAATGACATATTTTCATTGCATTTCTATTTATTGTTGGTATACAGAATTTCAATGGACTTTATGTATATAGATTTTCTGTCTGAAAAACTTACTAAGCTCTCTTATTAATTTTAATAGTTTTAAAATTATTTTGTATTATATATTAAGATGAGTTTATCTGTAATAACATTTTTATAATTTTATAATTTTTAACTTTCTGTCACTGTGACAAAATACCTGAGGCAGTCAAGTTATAGGAGAAAAATGTGATTTGAACCCATGATTTCAGACGTTTCAGTCCTAGTTGCTTGGCTCCATTGGCTTTGAGCCTGTGATGAGGCAGAACATCATGGTGGGGAGCACATGGTGGAGCAAGCTTCTCACCTCATGGTGGCCAAAAAGCAAAGAGAGAAAGAGGAAGAGCCAGGATCCCAATATTCTTTTCAAGGGATTCTACCATATGACCAGAAGACTTATAGCTAGGCCCCACCACTTAAAAGTCTAC
>PVLC010040050.1:0-14014 GCA_004027655.1 Graphiurus murinus
AACAATGTATTAGGGTTCCCACTTCTCCACACCCTCGCCAGCAGGTATTGTTGTTCATGTTTTTTATGATTGCCATTCTGACTGGAGTTAGGTGAAATCTCAGGGTAGTTTTGATTTGCATCTCCCTGATTGCCAATGATGTGGAACATTTCCTCATACATTTATTGGCCATTTGTATTTCTTCTTTTGTGAAGTGTCTGTTTAGATCCTTTGCCCATTTTTTTTTTTTTTTTTTTTTTTTTTGCGGTGCTGGGGATTGAACTCAGGGGCATTCTATCTCTGAGCTATACCCCCAGCCTTATTTTTTATTCTTTATTTTGAATCATGGTCTCACTAAGTTGCGGACTGCCTCACTAAGTAGCTGAAGCTGGCTGCGAACCCGGACCCTCCGGTCTCAGCCTCCCGAATGCTGGGATTACAAGCGTGCACTACCACGCCCGGCTCATTGCCCATGTTTTGATTGGGTTATTTATTTTCTTAGTTGTGATTTTCTTGAGTTCTCTGTATATCCTAGATATTAGACCTCTATTAGAAGAGAAGCTGGCAAAAATTTTCTCCCACTCTGTGGGCTCTCTATTGAGGTTCTTGATAGTTTCCTTTGCTGCATAGAAGCTCTTCAGTTTAATACAATCTTCCTTTCAGTTGCTTGTGCTTTTTGGGTCTTGTTGAGAAAGTTTTTACCTGTGCCTATGTGTTGAAGTGTTGGGCCTATGCCCTTTTCAAGTAGTTGCAAGGTCTCTGACCTGATTTCCAGGTCTTTGATCCACCTCGAGTTGACTCTTGTGCAGGGTGAGAAAGTGGGGTTTATTTCCATTTTCCTGCATATGGTTAACCAGTTTTGCCAACACCATTTTTTAAAGAGGCTATCTTTTTTCCAATGTATATTTTTGGCTCCTTTCAAAAATCAATTGACTGTAAGCACATGGGTCTGTTTATGAGTCTTCTATTCTGCCCCATTGGTCTGTGTATCTGTTTTTGTGCCAATACCATGCTGTTTTTATTACTGTAGCTTTGTAGTAGAGTTTGAAGTCAGGTATTGTGATACCTCCTGCATGGTTCTTGTTGCTAAGAACAACTTTGGGTATTCTGGGCTTTTTGTTGTTTCCAATGAATTTAAGGACTGATTTTTCTATGTCTGTGTGGAGTTATTTTTGTAATTTAATGGGTATTGCATTGAATCTGTAGAACACTTTTGGGAGGATGGCCATTTTGATGATATTTATTCTGCCTATCCAAGAGCATGGAAGATCTTTCCATCTTCTAAGGTCTTCACCAAATTATTTTTTCAACTTTTTATAGTTTTCCTTATAGAGGTCTTTTGCCTCTTTGGTTAGGTTTATCCCTAAGTATTTTTCAGAGTGCTATCGTGAGTGGAATTGTTTTCTGGATTTCTTTTTCAGTGGGTTTATGGTAGATATAAAGGGAAGCTTCTGATTTTTTAAGATTGATTTTGTATCCAGACACTTTGCTGAATTTGTTCATCAGTTCTATAAGTTTTGGGGTTGACTTTGTTGGGTCGTCTAAGTATAGTATCATGTCATCTGCAAAGAGGGATAGTTTTAGTTCTTCTTTCCCTACGGCCATACCACCCTGAAAGTGCCCGAACTCGTCTGATAATTAGAGTACTTTTAAAACAGGCATCACATACTCAGTAATTTTTAATGACCTTTTGCATCATTCTAAAGTAAGGTGTCAAGACTTAATCTGCATCTGGAATTTCTGGGTCGTTGACTGAAACATGGTAATCGACTGGGGCACATGCACTACTGCAGATTGTCAGTGAACTAACTCCTTAAAACAACTGCTCAAACTGCTGTGTTAAAATTGTACTGGTGCTGGGCATGGTGGTGTACAATTGTAATTCCAAGACTCAGGAGGATGAAACAGGAGGATCACAGATTCGAAGGCAGCCTTGGCAACTTAGTGAGACACTGAGACACTCTTTCCAAATAAGTAATAAAATCGGGCTGGGAGTGTAACTTGGAGGTAGAATGCCTCTGGGTTCAATCCCCTGTGTCAAAAAAAATTGTACTGGTTCATCCAGTTGGAGTGTTTTGATGCTTGAAAGCTCCTCTTTACAAATGAATGCCAAGGTGTCAGATGTCATCCATAGGTAACTTGTTAATTGCAACAACAACAAAAAAATTAATCTTTACAATGGAGGGATGTGGCTGTCCCGTAGTGGAGCCCTCTGAATGATGCAATATGAAGTACCCCGCAAGACTTAGGAAGTCTTCTTAATAAAGATGGTTAACCTTGTTCTAACCCAGCCTTTGGACATGTTGGGAATAACTGGGGAAATTTAAATTTGGATCAGCTATTAGATTACATTAGGTAATTTTTGCTTATTTTCTTTGATCATAATGATCTCGTAGATACATAGGCAAATGTCTCATACTGAGGAAGTATTTGCCAAAGTATCACTTCATGATAAACATAACTGACCTTCAAATCATATAGCACTACACATAAAAAGATACAAAGCAAATCTAGTAAAATGTTTACAGTTGTGGTGTGTCTAAGTGAGGGACATACAAGAGTGCATTAAATGCTATTTTCAATTTTTCTGTATGTTTGTAAGTATATTTATATGTCTGTATATCTATTTATCTACATAAAGCTGGGGAGAATTCCTGCCTCCATTTTCAAATATTATATTTCTTGCCTTGTCAGTAGTTTTGTGTGTGTGTGTGTGTGTGTGTGTGTGTGTGTCCATAAAGATATTTCTCTAGAAGCTTGTGTATTTACAACAAAAAAAAAAAAAAGAAGAAGAAGAGGACAGGGCTTGTGTATGACCTTGGGCTTAGGAGTGAAAAGAACAGATGACAAGTGAGCGATTCTTGGAAAATCGAAAGGTAAACATTAGGATATTTGGGAGGAGAAATGCATTGTTTAATGGGTTTATTTCCGATTTAGTTACCTGGCAGGAGCAGAGGACCTGTAACCGCTGACCTGGGGGATGTGGCCCTACCTGTGGGGAGTGGGACAAGGCTGTGAGCTGACTCCAGCTGCCCTTGGTGACTGCCCCCCTGAGAGCTGCAGGTGCCGGATGGGGCAGGGCACTGAGCTGTGTGTGTGTGTGTGTGTGTGTGTGTGTGTGTGTGTGTTTGTGAGTGAGAAAGAGAGAGAGAGAGAGAGAGAGAGAGAGAGAGAGAATGCTTCCTTCTTGTATCTGTCCTTAAATGTTGAAAGTCAGGGTGAGGAGGACATAGGGTGGGTTTGTGTGGGATTTTAGGATACATAGTAGGGACACAGCCTGAGGAGGTGTGAAGAATGGGTAGTAGCATGTGTTGGTAAAGTCGTATTTTGAGGCACGGGGTCCTTACCTGACATCCCAATACCATCCTTGTCACTCTCTATGCCTGTCCCAGGCTACTTACTGGAAGAGCATCTGGAAGCATATTAGTCCATTTCCATTGCTATAACAAGATCCCAGAGGCAGGATTCTTTTAAGGAAAAGAGGTATATTAATCTCATGGTTTAGGAGGTTCAGGAGTATGGCACTGATAACTGCTTGGCTCTGGTGAGTACTTTCTGTCTACACCATAGCGTGGTGGGTAGCATCATGGTGGGGGTTTTGGAGGAGGGAGAAACAAGTCACGTGGGTGACACAGGAAGTCGGAGAGTGGGAGGGGCCAATCTTGTTCTCTTATTACAACTGTCTCTAAAGAACTAAGCAGGGTGTGCAGAGAACTACCACAATCTCCTTTGGGGACAGCAGCTCCCCCACGACTCCAAATGACCTAACCACCTCCCATTGGGTAGGCCCTGCCGCTTAAAGATCTCCCTTCCTTTTAACAGCATCACACTGAGGCCCAAGCTTGCAGCCCCTGAACTCTTGGGGGACAGACAACATCCATTACAAGCATGTGCCCCCACGCCCAGCTACATGTTAATTACTGACACTGATGGTTAGAAATATCATATATTCAACACACATATAATAATTATTAACTCTAATGTTAATATTAATAATACAAATTGTTGATATTTATATTTCCAGTATTATCTTAGTGATAAGTAAAAACATGGAGGCATATTTTTCATCAGATTTTTTCGCCCATTCATTCAGTAAATGTTAGCAAGCCCTTATTCTGAGAACTTATAGAAGTTCCTCCATGCACACTGGTGGATGAATGTCTGAAACAAGCCAGGCTCCGACCTGACAGCAGGAAGACAGGGAATGAGACAGGCAAGGTCTTTCCTCCAGGGGAGTTGTACTTAGGTTTGTGAATTTGTGTTTGTGTGTGTGTGTGTGTATATGTGTGTGTGTGTGTGTGTGTGTGTGTGTGTGTGTAGTGTGCATGTGTGTGTGTGTGCCTGTGTTTAAGCCTGTGCAGGTGCACACACATGTTTATGTTTTTGATTTTTCTAGGAATGTGGAAAATTAAAACAAGTCAATTCATAAAATACAAGCTGGTGAGAGGGATGTGCTCCAGGGACTGTCTCAGTGGCACTGCTGGCTAGATGTCTTCTGAAGCATCTTCCCTCCACCTGTCACCTGACCCGAGTCCAGGATCTTAGAGAGCCTTGTCTGGGGCAGGACCAGCTCAGCCACCCCTGACCCAGCATTTCCCTGCTTCTGCAGGAATGAGACCCAAGAGCTGTCCACCCTCGGCCCCCTGCACAGGCACCTCAGCCCTCTCACCTCCCCCAGGGCTCCTTCCTCCCACCAGGGTGCTAAGATGAATCTCTGCTGCCTTTTCAGACAAGGAGAAGCTGCGACTGAGGGGAGGAGACAGCGAGTGCTCAGGGCGCGTGGAGGTGTGGCACGCGGGTGCCTGGGGCACAGTGTGTGATGACTCCTGGACCCTGGCGGAGGCCCAGGTGGTGTGCAGGCAGCTGGGCTGTGGCGTTGCCCTGGAGGCCCCAGGCCGGGCCGTCTTCGGCCCTGGAAATGGCAGCATCTGGCTGGACGAGGTGCAGTGTGGGGGCCTGGAGCCCTCGCTGTGGGCCTGTGCTGCTGCGCCCTGGGGACAGAGCGACTGCAAACATGAGGAGGACGCTGGTGTGAGGTGCTCAGGTGAGAGGGGACAGGAGAGAAGTGGGAGGAGAGGTCAGTATCCAAAGCCTCCTAGGTCGCCCGGGCCCAGTGCTCTGGCTCTGTAGAGACCGTGCCCAACCTCCTGACATCTGAGAAAGGACCATGTTCCAGTGAGTGTGGTGTGACCCGATGACTTCTCCAGGACACCCCCGTGCAGTGACCCATCTTCTTCTCTTCTCTCCAGGTGTGAGGACACCAGCTTCCACAACCCCTAGAGGTAAGTGTTTCTTCTGCTCTGAGCATGTGATGGAGGACACACTCGGACTTTAGTGTCCTCACTGTGGAATCTACACATAACAGTAGCCTGACGAGCAGGAGACATAAGCAGTCATGAGATTTACTAAGCTGCAGCAGCCACAGGGCTCCAGAGCCTCAGCAGCACTGACTAAGAGAAACCCCTAAAACCCGACTCACAGGGTAGTGGACACCGCCCAGAGTGGGGTCTGTGTTGGATTTATCTTGTAGTTCACCAGGTCCACTGTAACTAAACTAGTAAATTCAAGGTCCTCTGCACTTGGACAGTGCCAGGGAAACTTGGTTCCCCTGGGATAACAACCTTTCTAAAGCCTGGGGCCTTGTTCCTCTTCAGGCACCAGGTCAGTCTCCGCCTCTGTCCAAGTCTTCCCTTGGAGGGGGGAAGGAGTGAGCAGTATTTTACTCTTCTAAGTAAAATATCCTCCTGGGATATGACCAGAAACATCACTTCTGCTCAGTTCATAATAATTTTTTTCTTTTTGCCCATTTTGTGACCTCAGAAAGTGTCATGGTGAATCCAATGTTCAAAACTATTTGTACTGGGTCACAGGCATATATCAAATGATTTATAACTTAAATGCTGTATTTTAAAAATAACATCTGAACCTGATCATCTAATACATTTCATATGGAAAGACAATGATGTGAAGTATTTATTTGAGGCTAGGGTAGAAATATATATCAATCACTTTGTGGATTATATGAATCTTGAGATCAAACATTGAATTTGACAATCACTGAAATACTTGGAGGGCAAGGTGCCTACACTGAGAAATTACCAGGAGCTCCTCCTGCAAGGGACCTAGAAGAAGAGAGCATTACCATGGACCTCCCCCAAGTGGTAAAGATGGACAGTTCTTGGGATGGGGCATGTCCAGGAGGCATCTGTGGAGATAGAGCCTCAAGTTAACAGAGCTGTAGGGGCAAAGGAAGCCCAGGGCTCCTGGGATTTGATTGGTTGGATTTCCTGTCTGTGGGCAATAGGAACCCTGGCTTCTCTCTTTCTGATAGTGCTGTGGCTCCTACTGTCTCTGGCGGCACATATGCATCCCAGATTCTTGTGGTCTATAATCAGTCTTCTGCAGTCACTGATAGGTACGTGCTATGTGTTTCAGCACTGGAAAATTATTCCTTGTCTGTTTTCAGAACCTCCAGGGCAGCATGTCTGTGTCATGGGAAATGGTTATGATGATGTTGAAGAGTTAATTGTTCTTGAGATTCTTTCTGTTGGGTTGACTGAGAATGAGTTTTCCCAGAAGAGGGATATGGTGCCATGTATTCTCAGACAAGAAGAACAGAAAGCTCTGTTTTCAGTGATCTTATTTTCTTTCGTGGACACATGAATAATACTTTCTTTCTTATGAGACTCTGGATAGCCTATCCCTAGTTTATTGTAGCCATTCCATCTCCTCTGAATGAGGAACATGTTGTGTTCTCTGTGTTCATGCTCATGCCTATGGGATGGAGATGTTCAGTTGCTGAGACTTGTGGCTTTATTTCCATTTTCATATTCTGATGAAGACATGTACTCTAACAATGAGTTTGGGGGTTCTATCAAATTGTGAGAAGTAATCCAGAAAGTTTTTTAATACTAAGGTAAATTAAACCAAAGAGAAAGAAAAATGTACTTTGAGATAACCATGTAAGCAAATATTTGAAATTGATATTGGCCATTATTAATGCAGCATATGCAATGGATACATATAGAAATTATTAAAATATCACTAGAAGGAAGAGAAAATTTTCTCTCATTGTTTCAGTTGACATATGAAATCATTCCCTAGGTCTTGACTTTCTGATTGTGGATGGCCTGTGTTCATGGGGAGTAGGAGCCTGTGGGATTTCGTTAGCTGTCCTCTCTTCATTCTGGCAGAGAACCCAAACTGTCCTCATGAGTGCTTTGAGGCCAAGTGTATTTTGTTATTGAGGTCATGAGGGAATCAAGGGAGACCACCCCCTGCCTCCAGTCCTTAAGAAATCAGACCAGCCTGATGTGCAAGAGAGCATTCATGTCTCTTTCCCATTCCTTACTGCTATTCATCCATCATCTTTCCTGTTGTCGACACTAAGACAAGGCTTAGTGCTGAGCATTCAGTATGAGGTAGCTCTTACCAGCCTTTCCAAGGAAGTCTGAGTTCACACATATATTTTATACCCACTCTGTACTTGGCATTCCCCATGTAAAAGGGCTCTGTCTCTGTTTCAGGCATCTCTCCACAATCTGCTAGAGAAGCTGCCAGTCCTCTCTTGAAAAAGAACCATCCTTGTTGGTCCTGAAACAAGAAGTTCCTGACTATGATGACATTGAGCTCAATGCCATGTTTTAGGAGCAACCAACCTGAAAGAATTCCCTATGATACTGTTCCCCAAATAAATGAGAATTCTGTCTTCTTCATCAGTACTAAGTGTTCACTTATACCTGTTTAAAAGGAAATTATGCATGATAAATAATCTGCCATTACCTTCTCACAGTCTCTTAAAGGTGACATTGTATCTTTTCTGGTAAAACATAAGAATTTTGAAAAGTGTATTCCTAGTGGTTCCCATCCTCCGATAGTTTCTCTTTTCCCTGTTGACAGTGCCTGGTAACCACCAGTCTACTCTCTGCCTCCGCGAGTTCCACTTCCTTAGATTCCACATATAATGAGAGCATTTGTTTTTCATCTTTCTGTCTGCCTCGTTTCATGAAGCATGATGTCTTCAAGGTTCATCTAAGTTGACATGATGTATATGACAGAATGTCTCATTTTTTGCAGATAAATAACATATCATTGTATATATGTACCATGATCTCTTTATCCATTTATCCATCAATTCATCAATACCCATGGTCAGCTAATCTTTGACAATGAAGTCAAGAATATACAATAGGGAAAGAAAAATATCTTCAATAAAAGATGTTGGGTTGGTATCAACATCCAAAAAGAAAAACAATGAGCTGTCTTACACAATAAAAGATATTCACTTGAAATGGATTAAAAGTTTAAGTATACAATCTGAAACTCTAAAACTCCTAGAAGAAAACCTATGGAAAATCTTTGTGACATTGATCTTGGCAGTGATTTTTTGGATCTGACAACACAAGCACAGGCAACAAGAACAAAAATAAGTAAATAGGATTATGTCAAACTAAAGTATCCTGGCACAGAAAAGAAACCATCAACAAAATGAGAAGATAACATGTGGAAAAGAGAAAAAATATTCATAAACCATATATCTGGGTTGGGTGTGGTGGCACATATATTTAATCCTAGTACTTGGGAGGCTGAGAAAGGAAGCTCATAGGTTTGAAGCCAGTCTCAGCAACATAGAAAAGCCCTTATAAATTTAGTGAGATTCTGTTTCAATAAATAAATTATTTAATTAATTAATTAAAACTGGGGTTATAATTCAGAGGTAGAATGCGCCTGAGTTCAATCCCCAGTGACCATCCTCCAATATATATCTAAGTGATTAACATGTAACTTGTATAAGGAACTCATACCACTCAATACCTAAAGAAAGGAAGAAGCCAAGTTTACTTATTAATATCTATTTATATCTATGATACTGTAATTTTTTCACCTGCCTATGATATACACTTGCCACTTCTTTATCTTGTGATACTTTTCTATTAATCAAATATTTTAGCAGTTCTCTTTATTTCCACTTACAGCATTTTATTTTTACATTATTTTCCTGCTTGGCAGTTGCTTTAGATACTTAATTATGTGTCCCTGCTTTACTTCAGCCTTATACAAGTTATTACTTTTACTCCTTCATGGAATATTATAGCTTTAGTAGATTTTAAAGTATTTGAATCTAAACTACTTGCCAGGGAGTCTGTACAGGAGAATATCTCTTAAGAAGAGATAATGAGAGGATTAAAGATGCAATATAGGAAGACAGCACATTTCAGTGGTTTTGAGACTCAGATCTTAAGGAGTGGGAAGACTGCTTCTGGGCAAGAGAAGAAAAGCAGTCAGAGCTCAAAAGAAGAAAGACAGTAAAAACATAATGGAATTGGATGCAACATAGAGAGCAAAGAACTGAAAAGAGCTCTACGTGTCTCATCTGGTGGGTAGTGAGTAGAGTAGGAGCTATCTTGCAAAGCCTGCACCAGAGATGGTGGTTGCTGGGACCTGGTGGATCTCAGAAACCAACTCTAGCAAAGAAATAGAATCTTGTTGAGCCAGAGATTGAGGAAAATCATCATCAAAGGCCTTCACTTTACACTCAAATACCTCAAGATTATGACTCCCCTAGACTGTCCAGCCAAACTGCCTAGAGAATGCCTGCAGATTTGGATAAACATGAACCAAGAAACAACAGGACCTGCCTTCAGGGACCTGCATGGCTACATCCTGCCTCATCAAGACCACTGTGAATCTACAGACCAATCAACCAAACCACCCAGTGATCTCTTGTGGCACTCATCAAGACTTTGAGATTATAAACTATTCTGGTGGGAACCTGAACAGTTATCAGCAACCTACATGCCAAAAAAACAGACCCTTGGGGGTCTATGACTTGCCAAATAATCCCTGAAAAGAGTATGGGAGCTATAACAGGACATAGCAGAAACTTGAATTATAAGACAGTCCCTAGGGACACTAGGGTGAGGAGGACCTAAGGTCCACACTATGTAGTTCTCCTGCAGAATCTCCAACAATTGCCAGAGGATCAACAGTAGTGGTATCTGTGGGGTGAAATAACACATCCCATTGTGTTTCAGGTTTGAAAGGCTATGAACTGGCACCCTGTGAGGAGCAAAAAACTTCGGGAGCTAAAATGGCTGCGATTTTGGAAGTGCTTAGTCAGACCAGGTATGTGACTATTGTGCATCATGATCTTTAAGATAGTAAATCTGTAACTACCCAGGAGACAGAATGGCGAGAGTTTATGGCTCATGCAGTTTCAGTTCCCCAAAAAAGAGTTGCTAGATAAGGCGCAGAGGCCTTAAGGAAGAAAACAGGTTTTTCCTCAGGGGCGATTGTGTGGCACCATCTGGTCTTTGAAATAATGTCTGTTAAGCATGTACTCAATGGCCATGCCATGATATAAATGTACCCAAGCCTCCCAATAAAACCATCATACTGGAGAGGCGCTGTGAGCTCGATTCAAATTAGTCGTGGAACCAGCTTTTTGAAAGAAGAAAAAAGCAACAAAAGGGTGAAAAATGCTGCGAAAACTGGAATACATCTGGGCAGAACCCAGAAGGCCAACCAGGGAGAGCAAAGAAGCCTGTCTCCATGGCCCCAGCGCCATGCCGCCAAGCAGAAGCCGCCATTGAGCTGGCCCCCAGCATAGGGTCTACTAAGAAAGAAATATACAACAACCCTCTACATCCCCACTGGCCAGAGGAGGAGTGAGCGACTCCTGAACTCCTCATCCTAGCCAGGTGGCACTTCGAGGCACCTTCAACAGAGACCAGAACCGCTGGTACGACCAACTTAAGCCCGTGCAGTGCCATCCCAGCTCACCTCTCCCCGCAGAGCCGGAGCAGAGATAACTGCACTCCAGAGCTTGAATCAAAACTGCCGCAAGAGCAGCTTCCTGATGGAAGAAAGGAGAAGCAAATCAGCTTAAAAGTGAGTAAAGAAACGGTCAGGCAGTTGGTCGGAATCTAAGGAGCAGACCAAGGAGAATGGGGGAGCCGGCGTGTGCGCAGCAGTAGCAGCTGCCATCTTGTCTGCCACCCACAGCAGCAGAAATCTGCCCAAAAGATCTGCAGAGGCCAAACCAGGTCTGTCCTTACAAACTTGCAGGGAATTTTATTTTGCTTCTTGCTGACGTTTCTTGTTTTCTGGGTTTTTTTGCTTTGTTTGTTTCATTTTTACTCTGTTTTCACTTTGCATTGCTTCGATTTATGTATGTTTGCTCAGAGGATTGGTTCCTTTTTAGCTTTTGCTAGATACTAGAAGTCAACACTTGAAACCCACCAAAGACACCAATAGAGCAGGCAGAAGAAATACCAGAGTAATTGCAACTCAGTACAAGATACCATTCACAGAGAGGAAATAAAAATAAGAAACATACAAATTCAGAGAAAGCGTGCAAGACCAGCAAAGTTATAAAATTTAAGAACAGGGAAACCATGAGAAGGAGAAACACCAAAGAAACAATGAGTCGACACGACCCCACAATAACAAACTCAATGACACTGATTGGCAGAGCTTACCAGAAGGACAATTCAGATCTTTAATAATAGAAGCGATACAAAACTTCCAGAAAGAATACAGAGAGAGCTGGAAAGAAATAAAGGAACAAATAAACAAAGAATCTAACACCCTGAGCAGGAATCATAGCGAAGCCTTGAGGGAAGTGAAAGATGTGAAAGAGGCAATAAGAGAAGTGAAGGCATCAATACAAACTATAAACAATAGATTAGACCATATGGAAAACAGAATATCACTCCTAGAAGATGACCATTCCAAAAATGAATCCATTTTACATAATCTAGAAAAAAAATTCGACAGTATGAATCCGACATCGATGAGATCTGGGCCAATTTTTAAAGAGCTAATCTAAGAATAATAGGCATAGAAGAGGGATTAGAAGTTGAAACTAATGGAATAAACAACTTTTTCAAAGACGTAATATCAGAGAACTTTCCAAACATAGAAAGACAAATTGGCACACAGGTACAGGAAACATATTGAACCCCCTTCAGACAAGACCAAAGAAGAGGTTCACCACACCACATAACAATCAAGATGACTAATATAGAAGCTAAGGAAAGAATTCTAAAGGCAACAAAAGTTAAAGGCCAAGTAACATTTAGAGGCAAACCAATTAGAATCACTTCAGACCTCCCAAACCAAGTCATGAAAGCCAGGAGGGGCTGGAGTAACATATTCCAAACTTTGAAAGAAAATAACTTGCAGCCAAGATTCTCCTACCCAGCAAAACTCTCTCTCAAAATTGACAGTGATATAAAAACCTTCCAGGACAAACAAAAACTGAAAGCATTCATGTCTTCCAAACCAGGACTAGAGAAAATACTCAAAGAGATTAACTACAAAGAAGAACTAACAAGTAAATGTCAGAACCAGAGAAACGATAATTTCCAGGAAGCAAACAACTAAGCAAAGAAGAACAAACACTACTGCAAACAGAAGTCAAAACCCAAAATGTTAGGAATTAAAAATCATCTCTCAATACTCACACTGAATATAAATGGTCTCAATTCCCCAATAAAAAGGCACAAGGTGGCAAAATGGATCAAAACACAGAATCCATCTATATGCTGCCTGCAAGAAACGCACCTTACATACAAAGATTCCCACAAACTAAAGGTGAAGGGCTGGAGTAAGGTAATTCATGCCAATGGAACTCGAAGACAAGCAGGAGTAGCAACAATGATATTGGATAAATTAGATTTCAAGCCTAAGCTCATCAAAAGAGACAAAGAAGGTCACTTTTTACTAGTAAAAGGTACAATACAACAAAAGGAAATAACAATTATCAACATCTATGCCCCAAACATACGTGCAGCTACTTTCATGAAACAAACTCTACATGATATAAAATCACACATAGATCCCAATACACTAATACTGGGGGACTTCAACACCCCTCTCACATCGCTAGACAGATCTTCAAAAAAAAGGTCAGTAAAGATGCTTCAGACCTAAATAATACCATAAACCAAATGGACCTGTTAGACACATACAGAATATTTCACCCAACTACAGCTGAATTCACATTTTTTCTCAGCAGTCCATGGAACCTTCTCCAAAATAGACCACATTCTGGGCCACAAAGAGAGCACTGGCATATCCACAAAATGTAACATAATTCCTTGCATCTTTTCAGACTACAATGGAGTGAAACTAGAAATCAACTCTAAGAAGACCCAGAGTAATCATGTAAACACATGGAGACTGAACACTACATTGCTGAACGAGAAATGGGTCATAGAAGAAGTAAGGGGAGAAATTAAAAAATTCCCAGAAACCAATGAAAACAGAGACACAACATATCAAAACCTCTGGGACACCTTAAAGGTAGTACTAAGAGGAAAATTTATAGCACTGAGTGCCCACATAATAAGAACACAAAATCACCTAATAAATAACACCAAATAAATAACACAGCCAAAAGCCCTTGAAATACAAGAACAGTCCAACCCAAAAGCTAGTGGAAAACAGGAAATCATGAAAATCAGAGCAGAAATTATGAAATAGAGAATAAAAAAAAATACAGAAAATCAATAAAACCAAAGGCTGGTTTCTTGAAAAAATAAACAAAATAGATAAACTATTGACCAATCTAACCAAAAGAAAGAGAGAATCAACCCAAATTACCAAAATAAGAGATGAAAAAGGCAATATTACCACCGACAGTGCAGAAATACAGAGGATCATCAGAAACCATTTTGAAAAACTATACTCCAACAAAATGGAAAATCTGGAAGAAATTGACAATTTTTTAGAAAAATACAACCCTCCAAAATTGAGTCAAGAAGATATAGAAAACTTAAATCAACCAATAAAAATCAAAGAAATAGAAGCAGCAATAAAAAGTTTATCATCAGCCGGGCGTGGTGGCGCACGCTTGTAATCCCAGCATTTGGGAGGCTGAGACCGGAGGATCCAGGTTCACGGCCAGCCTCAGCTACCTAGTGAGGCACTCCGCAACTTAGTGAGACTCGGTTTCAAAAATAAAGAATAAAAAATAGGGCTGGGGGTGTAGCTCGGAGGTAGAATGCCCCTGAGTTCAATCCCCAGTACC
>PVLC010040051.1:0-13960 GCA_004027655.1 Graphiurus murinus
ATTAACAAATAAATAGAATAAGGACCAATCACACCAATAGACTTCCTGCACTTCATGGCTGAGGACATTTAATTCTCGCCACACCCCCATTGCACAGAGGAGGAAACTGAGGCTCAGACAAAGAGCCACTTGCTCCTGGTCCTGGATCCAGGAGGGGCAGCCCGATTCCAAGACCTTGCTCCTGAGTGGTCCTGTCACCGCAAGCCCGGGGGGCCGCCGGGAGGAGAGGGAAGACTTGATCCAAAGGTGATCAAATCTTGGCTCGGCCGGCCGCCTTGCAGCCATGGGAGAGAGAGGCAGGGATGTGGGATAAGACGAGGCTGGGACCCAGGGTGAGGACCACCAGGAAGGCCTGCTTCCTCTACATGACATGACCGTCACCTTTGCACGGATGGCACCAGGGTGTTCTGCATGCCGACATCCCCAGGGCAGCTCAGATACCCCGTTGTTTTCTGCACGCTGTACAATCCTCCTAGAACCCAAGGCGGCAGGGAGCCTGCATCTCAGCAGGAAGAAGCCGGAGGCTGACGGAGCCCAAGGTCAAGTGCACCGAGGAGGAGCAGAGGAGCTGGGATTCAACCCCAGGTTGCAGGGTGTCTGCCCCTGACTTCATTCCCTGGGTTCTAACTGGATTTGTGGGGCCAGGCCCTCATCCTAGCTTTCCATGCATACCCGTGTGCAAGGCCAGGTATCTGCTGAGAAGGAATCCTGCGGGGAATATACGTGGACGGACGTGGTCTCTATGCCCACGGGGTCCTGACTCAAGTGCCTTCTTCCTCTTGGCCTTCCTTCAGCCAGCTGAGATTTCTTTGTGTGTGTGCAGTACTGGGGATGGAACCCAGGGGCATTGTAAACCTCTGAGCAACACCCTCAGCCCTATTTTATCTATCTATCCATGTATCTATCTATCCATGTATCTATCTATCCATGTATCTATCTATCCATGTATCTATCTATCTATCTATCTATCTATCTATCTATCTATCTATCTATTGCAGCACTGGGGATTGAACCCAGGGGCATTCTACCTCCGAACCTAGGGGCATTATAAACCTCTGAGCAACACCCTCAGCCCTATTTTATTTATTTACTTATTTTTTGTAGTACTGGGGATTGAACCCAGGGGCATTCTACCTCCGAGCTACACCCCCAGCCCTATTTTTTATTCTTTATTTTGAAACTGGGTCTCACTAAGTTGTGGAGGGCCTCACTAAGTAGCTGAGGCTGGCCGAGAACCCAGATCCTCTGGCCTCAGCCTCCCAAATGCTGGGATGACAAGCATGCGCCACCACGCCCGGCCAGTTATTTTTATTTTGAAACAAGGTCTCCCTGAGTTGTAGTGGGCCTCACTAAGCCCCTGAGGCTGGTTCAGGAACCTGCGATCGTCCTGTCTCGGTCTCCCAAGCACTGGGATGACAAGCATGCTCCACCACGCCTGGCTGCAGCTGGGCTTTCTGCAGGCTTGTCTTTGGTTCCAGCGGATGCCTCTGTAACACTCAGAGTTCAACAGGCCGGAAAGGATTAATTCAGATCAGGAAATAAAAGTGACATTGCTGACCACCTGGCGTTCTTTCACATGGCTCTTTGCCCTGTAAAACACACTTGGAAGAGACCCAGGGGGTTAAAGAACCACTCACTCCTGTTCAGGAAGTGCCGGGATACTCTGGAGGGCAGGAGGGTGGGGGCCCTTTAAGAACTCGGCATTGGGAAAATAAAAAAATCAATCCACACAGAAGCACAGCCCACATGGAGGCTTGCCTCCGCATTACTGAATGACACCCAAGGGGCCAGGGACAGCTCCAGGATTCTTTACCAACCATCTGTACCTGCACTCCATTTCCTCTTCTTCTTTCCTTTTCCTTCTGGAAAAGGACCTCCTGGGATCCTGCTCCAGGGAGTTTATCTCTGGGGCTCCTGCATGCTTATCTGTAAAATGGGCTGAGGAAGCCGGGCGTGGTTGCGCACGCTCATAATCCCAGCATTCGGGAGGCTGAGACCAGAGGATCCCGGTTCGCGGCCAGCCTCAGCTACCTAGTGAGGCACTCTGCAACTTAGTGAGACTCGGTTTCAAAATAAAGAAAAAAAAAAGAATAGGGCTGGGGGTATAGCTCGGAGGTAGAATGCCCCTGAGTTCAATTCCCAGTACCACACACACACAAAAAAAAGGGCTGAGGAAGGCTGCAGAGAGGTCAGAGGCGCACACCTGTAATCCCAGCACTTGGGAGGCTGAGACAGGAGGATAGCAGGTTTGAGGCCAGACTCAGCAACCTAGCAAGACTCTGTTTCAAAAACAAAAAGCTAAAATAGGGCTGGGGGTGTAGCTCAGAGGTAGAATGGTAGAATACCCCTGCCCCCCCACACACACACAAATAAATAAATAAAAGGCATGTTTGGTGTTACACTTTCATAGTTGGAAAAAAACCAAATCCTATTGTTCTCCTCATAAAAGCTCAGTTGGATTTAAAAAAAAAAAAATGCCCTAGAGAGTCACTTGAGAGTGTTTTTTAAGAACGGGGAGGGGGAGCGTGTATTTTCAGAGTCAATGAAGGGTCAAATTCCAGCACGTAAAATATTTTCCCACAAGCCAAAGCTCATTTTACTGCTATAAGACTCAAATGCAATGCTTACTTTCACCAGTACATCTGTTCTTGATTCTTTCACTTAGCTCTCAAAAGAATTTTTACGGTATGCATCCCCCCACTTTTGAAAAATTTAAAAAAAAAAATTTTTTTTGTGGCACTGAGGGTTGAACCCGGGGGCATTCTACCTCTGAGCTATACCCTCAGCCTTATTTTTTATTCTTTATTTTGAAACAGGGTCTCCCTAAGTTGCAGAGAGCCTAAGTAGCAGAGGCTGGCTGCAAACTTGTGATCCTCCTGTCTCAGCTCCCCAAATACTGGGATTACAAGTGTGTGCCACTACACCTGGACCCCACTTTTTTTTTTTTTTTTTTTAATAAAGTGAAAAACTCCACATGTAAGAATCAGCTACCCATCTGGAAAATCAGACTTTGATTGAGCAAATTTTCCTAAGGTCTATTAATAATGAGCAAACCTATGAATAATTTCCACTTAGGATGTCAAAGGGTGATTAGAGAGGTTGCTTTGACAGGAGCTACAACAGGGACAGGCAGAGCTGTGGCATGGTCAAAGGCCCTGGGGCTTGGGGCAAGAAATCCCGGTCTTGTATCGCTGTGTTACTATAGGCCAGTCATTTAACCTCTCTGACTAGAACAGAGGTGAGGTGATAATATCCACTTTTAGGGCTATCAGGACTAAATGAGAGAATAAAGACAGTGGTTAGTACAGTACCTGGGAAACAGGAAATGCTTGATGACTGGCAGAGAGAATAAACCACCTGATTGGGGCTAGCAATATTTATTTATTTGGTACTGGGGATTGAACCCAGGGACCTTCTACCTCCCAGCTACATGCCTCGCCCTTTTTAATTTTTACTTTGAAACAGTGTCTCTCTAAGTTGCTGAGACTGGCCTCGAACCTCTGATCCTCCTATCTCAGCTTCCCAAGTACCGCGATTACAGGTGTGCGCCACCACGAACAGCTCCCAAGCAAATTCCGACAGCAACTGGTTCGTTAAACAGGACTCCCAAAGTGGACATGCATATGTACCCTGCAGGGAGTACATTTGTTAAAATCTTGGTTAACTGTCAGCCGTCTTCATTCGAGTGAGTGAGCCTGTCTCCCTGACCCCTCTCCTGCCTGCATGGGAAGAGATGGCAGGACCCAAGGCCCCTGGCCCCTTCCCATGCACTATGTTATCCCCAGGAGCAAACAAATGTCCCTCCCTGCCAGGGGACCCAGAAACAGGTTGCTATCTCCGGGGCCGGATGTGCTCCGACAGGTTTGCGGAAGCCAACAAAATGGTTGCTTGCATCTAAATCACTGGGCTCCCAGCTCTCCCCGCTGCCTTTCAAACAGCCAAATGCCGGGATCCAGTACCCTCTTTCCGCTTCCAAAACGTCTGCCAGCTCCCCTCTGTGCCAACATGCAAATGATCCACTTTGGGGTTTCTCGGGGTGTTAACCCCGTCTTCTCTGGTCCCCGACTAGGGAGGTAAATGTGTTTTGCCAGCTGTGCAGGAGGGAGAAATAAAGGGTGTGGGCGAGACATTTTCATTTTCCAAAAGGGTTTGCAGCATGGAGTCATTTAGACAGCTGGCAAAAAAAGAAGCCAACTTCCCGCGGTGTGTGAGCGCAGGACTTTGGGGACTCTACATGCGCGGAGAGGGACACCAATCGCGTGCTCCAAATGCAAAATATTTGTGAATACTTTTTTGGTGCTGGGGCCGCTCATTTGTTCTAGTGATATTTACTCGCCCGGAATCAAGAGCGCTATGATCTTTCTTGCGCTTGTTTTAGTCACTTCTGGTCTTCCAAATCCACAAATGGCAGGCTGATACAGAACTGGGAGGCATGTCGTCCAAGACTGATTTTGAGTCTCGGCTTCAATGCAATGCTTTAGTGACTACAGGTTAGTCACCTGAGGTCTCTGCCTAAAACAGAGAGGATGATATCGACTTTTAGGTTAATAATAATTAATAGCTGCGGTGGACCGAACTCTGGCTGGGATTGGGGCAGGCTGCCTCTTCTACTTGACCTTCCAAGGTCTCACGACAATCCTGATGTGGCCGCTGAAATTAGGCTCGTTTTGCGGTGGAGAACGCTGAGGTTCCAAGATAAAGTGACTTACCCAGGATGACACGGCTCGGGAAGTGGCTCCACAGCTGGTGCGTTTAGTTACTGGGTCACACTGTTCCCCTTCCTTTTTGTGTGTGTGGTATTGGGGATTGAGCCCCGGGATGCTCTATTGCTGAGTTGCGCACCCCAGCCCTATTTATTTATTTTGCTAGGGATTTGAACCAAGACACATTTTACCTCCAAGCTATATCCTGAACCATTTTTATTTTTTAAATTAATTAATTAATTAATTATTTTATTATTATTATTATTTAAATAGGGTCTCATCAGGTTGCTGAAAATCTCACCAAATTGCTGAGGCTGAAGCCAGGTGTGCTGGTGCATGCTTGTAATCCCGGGACTTGGAAGAGGCTGAGACAGGAGGATCCTGGGTTTGCAGCCAGCCTCAGCTATTTAGTGAGGCCCTTTGCAATTTAGTAAGATCCTGTTTTAAAATAAAGACTGAAAAAATGGGGCTGGGGGTGAGGCTCAGAGGTAGAATGGCCCTGAGTTCCATCCTCAGTACCACAAAAAAAAAGAAAAAAAAAAATTGCTGAGGCTGGTCTCAAACCTGTGATCCTCCTGTCTCAGCCTCCCAAGTACTAGGATTACAAGGTGTGCACCACCACACCCAGCTGCTTTATACTTTTTAATTTTTTTTTTTTAATTTTGAGACAGGCTCTGGCCAAGTCACCCAGGCTGGCCTCCAACTTGCCATCCTCCTGCTTCAGCCTCCTGAGTTGCTGGGACGACAGGTGTGCACCGCCTCGCCCGGCTTCAGCTCTGCCTCTCGGTCCCGTCACCTGGGCCAAGTCACTTCGCCTCTCTTCTCCTGACTCCACGCGGCCACAGAGTGTGGCAAAGTGTCCCTTTCTGACGAGGCGGGAGGAAGGCCGGAACTAGACAGCGCGAGTCTCTCCGCAGCTGTCACATCCCACGCCCCCCCCCAACCCCAGCCTCCTTGCAGAACCTCAAACCCTAAACACAGCCCCTCCGCTCTCTCACTCGCTCCAGCGGCTCCCAAATCAGCATTCAACACACATCACTCTCCTGGTGCAACGCCATTATCTCCCGAGGACACAGGCTCCGTTGTCACGGCAACCGGAGTCCTTCCACCAACTCTATTTAATAATTTCTCAACAGCGGAGCTGGGCTGGCTTGGGGCAGGGGGGAAGAACACCGGGGATGGGCGGGGAGTCTCTGGGTCCTAGCACCTGCAGACCCTAGGATGCGTTTCTAGGCCTCAGTTTACCTATCTGTAACACAGGGGTGTTTGTGATGGGTGGATATTATGACTGTCTGTGGTCCTCCCCAAAAACCCCAATTAACAGCTTCCCAGGTCCGGAAGCGGGAGCGAGGCACCTGAGCTACGGGAGATGGATGGGGGTCAGTGAGACCTTAAGTCCGCAGGAAAAGGCTGAAGCTCTCTTTGGTGACATCCTCCTACATGACACCTTCAGACCTTGATGCAACCTCTGTGACCCTCGAGGTCTGGGTCCGGGGTTGGGGAGGAGAAGCAGTTTTCTCTGAAGCCATCTCAGCCTTCCTTCTCCCCATCCTGCAGATAGGCACGCTGAGGCACGCAGAGGAGTTGCCCTTGCTTGTGGAAGATCTAGGACCCGGTGCCACGCTGACCAGGCCATGCTGCTGCTACCTACAGGAGGGCCTGTCCCCTGCCCTGTCCCTCTGCTCACTCAGCCTGAGCTCATCTTGCTCTGTATGGCCTCTGGCGCTCACTTAAGGAACCACGCAGGTAATTGAAAGTGAGAAGGAAGCACCTGTTCTGCATGCCCTGGAGATGCCGGAGGACAGCATAGACCTGCTCTTAAAAAATGGAGTGTGTGTGTGTGTGTGTGCGCACGAGTGTGTGTGTGTGTGTGTGTGTGTGTGTGTGTGTGTGTGACCAGGGATTGAACCCAGGGGCATTCTACCTCCAAGTTATAGCCCTGGCCCTATTGTATTCTTATTTTGAAACAGGGTCTCACTAGGTTGATGAGAGTCTTACAAGTTGCTGAGGCCGCCTTTGAACCTGCAATCCTCCTGTCTCAGCTTCCCAAGTACTGAGATTACATGCATGTGACACTACGCTCAGCTGAAATAAAATATACAGCTTTGACCGTGAGTGGTTCTTTCTTTCTTTCTTTCTTTTTTTTTTTTTTTGAGACAGGGATTGAACCCAGAAACATTCTACCTCCAAGCTACACCCTCAGCCCTATTTTTTATTTTTTATTGGGAAACAGGGTCTAAGTTGCAGAGGGCTTCACAAAGTTGCTGAGGCTGGCTGCAAATCTTTGATCCCCTTGCCTGAGCCTCCCAAGTACCGGGATCACAGGTGTACACCTGGCTGAAAGTTTGACAGTGAGCAGCTTTTTTTTTTTTTTTTGCGGTACTGGGGTTTAAACTAGGGGCAGGCTATCTCTGACCCACACTCCCTGCCCTCTTTTCTATTCTTTATTTTGAAACCAGGTCTCACTAAGTTGCAGAGGGCCTCACTAAGTAGCTGAGGCTGGCTGCGAACCTGGATCCTCTGGTCTCAGCCTCCCCAGTACTGGGATTACAAGCGTGCGCCACCACACCCGGCTCCCTGAGCGGTTCTTTACAAGATTTATATTCGTGATCCACAGCAGAGCCTGGCACAGAGGAGGTGCTCAAAGTTTTATTTGGTCCAGTTGTTTGCCCACATCCGCCCTTAAGGTAACTTGTGTAGACCTCCAGAGTCCTCCCAAGACCAAACGGTGTCCACGGCGTAGCCAAGGACCCAGGGCTGGGGAGGGGCCCTTGGTTTGGGGACTCCTGTCTGTCTCTGAGGTCGGCCGGGGCCTAGGTGGAACAGTTGGCGCCCAGAGACACGATTTAACTCCTCCCGCGTTGGGAGTTTTCATTTAATACCCGCGGAGTAATTAACAGCGCCGCATCTGCTCAGTCTTTAAGTGGCATTCACTGCCATTTGCAGAAAAGGCTCTTATCTCCCCCAGTCATTAGTCTCGGGAGGCTATTATGGGGGAAATGGAGGAGGAGAAGAGGAAGTGGGGCGAGCAGCTTCCCTTCCCCCAGCCCGGCCTACAGTGCCAGCGCCAGGCAGTGTGGGAAGCAGCAGACCGTCCCATTCAGCCCCCCAACCCCTTGGCTTGAGAGATCGAGGACCTGTCCACAGTCCCCTGCAGGCAGGACGCCAGGCAGGAGGCTGTTCTACTTTTTTTCTCAGGGCGGTAAGCCTAGACCCAGCTCTGCCGTGTGTCCGTCTTACAACCTCTCCCTCCGTGCCTCAGTTTCCTTAATGAGAATCCAGGAGTAAAGAGCTTTGGCTCACCACCTGGGTCACAGAGCTCAAAATCAAGGGCTGAGCGTATCTGATCATTCTGCATTACCGTGTTGAATGGAACTGCTAAAAATATGTAGGGGTACGCGCATACCTTTAAACTGCGTTTTTACAAAGCACACTTCAGTAAGACTCCTTTTCCTTTCCCGAACGCCCCTGCTTTTTTAAATCATAGGTGGGTCCTTGATTTCAAGCTCTGGAAATGTCTGAGTTGGGGGCTGAGCCAGACAACCAAAGCCCCGTAGTCAGCTCCTGGGAAGGTCACAGCTTTTGACTCTGGTCACTTTCACATCCTTCTCAGTTGGGCTGAGACCTCGCACCCAGAAACGGCAAACACAAAGAAAGAGTCGCATCTCCCTTCATCGTTACCTTAACTCAGGGGCTTCTCAGAAGTGACAGGCAGCATGGGACAGCACAGAGCAGTTGGCATCTGCAAGATCTGGGTCCAAACTTAGGTGCACCCTGGGGTGACTGACCCTGCAGCCCTTAGCATCGAGGTCCACCCCCAGCATCATCCAAGGAGTCAGTCAGGTGAGGACCAGGAGCCTGAGCCAGCAGCTGGGGTCCAGCAGGGGTCTACAGCCAGGAGATGCAGCACCCGCTCAGACCCCCCGCCACCCCCTGCACCCCAGAGGCGAACTCTCAAGACGTATGATATGTCACCATCTTCAGCCCGGCAACGGTTGGTCCAAAGACGGAGGACAGCATGGCAATCGACAGCTGGGCTGGGCAGTTTTCATGGGCACCCACCACCCTCACCCTTGTTGCTGAGCATGACTGGGGTCCGCACAGCCTGCTCCTGCACTGGGCCCCAAATGACCCTAGCTCACACAGACACTCCCTGCACCCTTCCTGACCACCAAGGCCTTTGGCTCCTCGATAACCTCCTCCCGGGGCCCTGGTGCTCGTTTTCACCCGAATGCATCCGGATAAGCACGCTGTGTGGGTGCAGGTGCATTTGGGAACGGACATCCCTTCCTCTCCCCCTTTCCCTCCCAAAACATGGCTACTGCTGGGGTGCCTTGACCACAGCAGCACACTTTGAAACCCCAAACTCTGGGCTTGACCAAGGAGACATTAGACCCTGGCCAGAGCTCAGATATGGCTCAAGCAAGATGCAGAGCCCTTCTCTCAAATCTCACAGCGGTTCCCTCAGCCACACTGTCTAGCAAATCCAGGTCCTGTGAGCTGTGTTCAGCCTCACACCAGACCTGGGTTTCTCTGGGCTCCTCATGGGGCTACCTGGTAAATGTGGATTTGGGTTCAGTAAAGCCAACAGTGATGAGGGTTCAGGGTTCTCTGTGCCTCAGTTTCCCCATCCAAAAGATAGGGATAGTAATTGTAGCAACAATAATAATAATTATTAATAATAATACCTTCAATTGGAGCTCCCAGGGCTTCTGCAAGCCTCGTTGGAGAAAACGCTTTGAAAACTGAGATTCTACATAAGTATTAAATGTGCATGTCCTCACATGTGTGCAAAAGGGCCTCATTTGGGTCAGGATCCTTCTGGTTTGGGCTTATGAGAAAACTAGCTTAAAAAAAAAAAATGTCTCCAGTCAGGTCTTCCCAGTACTTGGGAAGCTGAGACAGAGGATCACGGGTTTGAAGTCAGCCTCAGCAACTTAGCAAGACTCTGTTTCCAAATAAAAAAAAATAAAATAGGGCTGGGGGTGTAGCTCAGAGGTAGAGCTCTTGTGAGTTTAATCCCTGATACAAAGAAGAAGAAGAAGAAAAAAAAAAGCCTTTCCTTGTTTGATAGAGGATTCTTCTCCGGGATCTCAAGGATCATATTTTCTTTCCCTGAAACACTTCACACAGGACCAAAAGACAAAGCTTTGGCAAGAGCGTTCTTTTGCAAACGGTGAAGAAGTGCCTTTCTGCAGAAGGAGAGCAGCACAGTCGGCACTAAGTTGCAGGAAAGCGCAATATGGTACCGAATGTCTGCGCTCACCTCCGTGCTGCTGCCCTGTCTGTGCACAGATCCTTCTGAGCAAGCAAGAAGACCAGAAAGCAACCTGCTGTCGCTGCCTTTCAGGGCATCTTTGACCTTGAACGTCCCTCTGGCCAGAGCTAAGTTATCCCAAGAGTTGGCATGACATCTTGCGGCCAACAGACAGCAGACAGGTGGGGAGAGTGGCAAGTCACTGTCCCAGGCAGCCATCAACTCCTGCCTCCCCCCACCTGGCTCGGTTTCCAGGATCCCATCCGGGCCCCATCACAGCTGAGAGGGCCCCGGCGCCCTAATGTGGTCCGTTCCACCTAGCCGCGCACCCCCTAGCTTCCCGAGTGCCACAGCCAATCGCTCTTCGAGACCTGGCCTCCTTGTAATTTCCAATTTGTGAGAAATGTAAAAATAGAAGGCCATTCGCCGCAGGCAGCTCGCATCAAATCAGATGCCACTTTTAGTGTCATGTCAGATCGCGGTAAACGGAGCTGATGGCTTTGTCAGGCAGCTCTCGACGACGGCTTCCCGGGAGGCGAGGTGGTGGGGACAAATTAGGAGACACCTGAGAGGCAGGCAAAGGTGGCTGGGTATGCGACACCAGCCCGGGCTTTAAATGAAGAAGTCTAGGTCACAAATGGGCTGTCACAGGCTGGACATGGGCTCAAGCCCAGTTCTGCAGTTCGGCAGCTGAGGGACACTGGGGTAGAGTTCGTTTCTCTGCACCTTAGCTCCCCCAGTTAGGAAAGAGCCGCTAGCATGCCACCCGGGTTCCCAGAGCTGGGGCAAGGCTCAATTGACGGAACAAATGAGGAAGTGCTTTGTAAACTGTGCAGTTCCTTAAATGGGGAGTTGTCATCCCTGCCAAGTGAGCAATGCCAAAGGCTTCTTGGTGGCAGCGATTTAGGCCCAGGATTTATGTTTGAGTGCGGGCTTGAGGGTAATTTACTAGCCCAGTGATCCTGCAGCAAGAACCTTAACCAGTCTCCCTCTTAGTTTCTTTTTCTTTTTTTCCTTATTCTTTGTTTTTTTCTTTTTCTTTTTTAAAGTACTAGGGATTGAACCCAGGAGCATTCTACCTCTGAGCTACATCTCCAGTCCTATTTAAATTTTGTTTTGTTTTGAAACAGGATCTCACTGAGTTGCTGAGGGTCTTGCTAATTTGCTGAGGCTGGCCTTGAACCTGTGATCCTCCTGTCTCAGCCTCCCAAGTACTGGGATGACAACCGTGTGCCACTATGCCCAAGCTCAGTTTCTTCCTCTATACACGGACAATTATACTACGTACCACACAGCGTCTTGGGCAAATTCGATGCAGTATATAGGTAAAGCATACAAGCATATTCTTTGGCATACTGTCAACTTGCAGGAACCGACAGTTATTACTATAACTGATAATAGTACCTTTGGAACAGTATTTAGTGGATACTCTTTCTTTCTGTTTTTTTTTTTTTTTTTTTTTTTTTTTTTTTTTTTTTTTTTTTTTTTTTTTTTTCCTGTTTATGTCTGAGTCCTATCTCGGTGCTGACACATCACAGCTTGTGTTTACACCTTCAGCCGATGCCAGGAAACTCTTACCTCTGCTATGAGCTGCTTCCCAACCAGGCCACATCCCTTTCTCTCCTGCCCGGAGGGCCATCAGGTGGGCCCAGCATAGAAGCAGGTGACAGATGTCCAGCAAGCTCACTGAGCCCTATTTCCTGGGAAGTCTTATTTGGGGGCTGACATCTGGCCATTCCCTCTCAAACACCAAGCTCTTTACCTTCGGATAACGGGGCAAGGCTGGCAAAAGGGACCACCCAGGCTGGACCCACACAGCGCCAAGGAGCAGCACACGCATGACGACCTCATCATCAGCTGTGGGGTGAGGTGTGCCCTTTACAAATATTGGCATTCCAGGGGGGGCTGCACCCTGCCCACCATCCTCCGCGCACAGAGATGCTCCGGCAACCTTGCACGGTAGAATTGAAAAGGGCAGCTTCCACCCGGCCGTAGACACCTGCTGCCACCCACATTGCAGCTTCTATTTGGGGGTCGAGGTGCCCGAGGGGCTCTGGTGGGTTTGGCATCAGGGCTGTGGCTGAATCAAGAGAAAGCGGGGTACACCTTGAACCAGGCATTGGGGACTGGCTTGGGCATCCTGCCGCTCCCAAGGACAATGAGGGTGGATTTCGAGACACCCGGGACTGGAGACGGCGTGCAAGGCGTGCAACTCCCTGGGACTGACACTCCACTTGTGACCCACACACAAGCAAGAGAAGAAAACATGTCCAAATTCCAAGCCATCTGGGAATCTCTATCTTAGCTGCTAAGCTCACAGTCAAGCTTAGGAACGGAATCATTATATGATGGTAAGAAGCCACCTGACATTGTAAATAAAGTACAATGTCATATGCAGGAAGACAGAGGAACGGCCACTGCTCGGATAGCAGGTCCAAGGGACTCACCATCAACCATTAAATCCTGTCCTCGATAATCCCCCGTTACCTCCCTTTATGGATGTGAAAACTAAGACCCACAATAGGGCCAAGTTGGCTTAGGGGTGAGAGAGCAGAGTTCGAATCTCTGCCCTGCCTCCTCCTAGCTGTGTGACCTTGAGCAAGTCACTTTCCCCCTCTGTCTTGAAGTTTCCTCCCCTCTGAAGTAGGGATTAGGATAGAACCTGCTGGGCAAGGCGGCTGTAGGAATTCCAAGGTTGGCCCATTGAAAGCTTTCAGGACTCCATCCCTTCCTTCCAAAGGGGACTAGAACTTAGTCAAGGTCACCCAGCCAGGGAAGAGCAGTTTCCAGGCTCAAAGCAAACTCTTATGTGGGGCTCATTCATTCCTGGCCCTGGACTCAGGCCACATTTTATGCCATGAGACAGGTAGGTGTCACAGGTCCCCCGTTACTGGTGACTACCTTCCATCCAGGCCAGCTTTGTTCTAGGACATTTACCGAGTTCCTGCTGTGTGCTGGGCCATGCGTAAACAAATGTACAGCCTTTGAGCTCCTGGGCTGCCGGGCACGTGAGTTCCTGGGCAGACAGAAGACACAGCTATTGTGTATCTTTCAGCTTTGATGAACTTGATTTTTTTTTTTTTTTTTTTTTTTTTGGCCTGGTCTAAGCTGTTTGGAGATCCCCGTCCCAGCTTCATCGAAATCTCTGGGGACCCACTTCTCACCCAGCCTGGAGGGTTCAGGACAGACGGTCCCCATTTTCTCTCTCACACAGGGGCTGCCCGGCTCCTGTGTGTCTCTTAGGGAACCCCACTCTCCAGATGCCCTGCCAGACAGGCCCGGCTGTGTCTCTCACTCGCTGGGGACTCACTGTTTGTCCTCTAAGGACTGGTCAGTGAGCCAGGCTCGGCTCGGCTGGAGACAGAGCGCTTTCTTTGTTTGCTGGCTGCCTGACGATTTATTTCTGAGACTCAAGGAGGCTCAGCCATTTTGCCCTGGCTGCTCTGGAAAAAGGTCCCTCCCACTCTCCTAGGGACTCCCACCTCTAAATGCCACTTCTCTGTCCCCTCCTTTGCCTGGAAGAGGGTCTGAGGATGCTCTGACCAGGACTTCATAGGGCGGGTGGGCTCAAGGCTTCCCAGAGCGCTCTTAAGAGAGCTTGCAAGATACATGCAATTCCCATTTACCTTTGTTTGGGAATTTGGAACTTAGGGTAGACTTTTTCAGACTCCCATACAAATGAATTTCCCCCCGAAGTTCCCAATATCAGAGAATCTACATGGTATCTACACCCCCTTTCTCTTGCCAAACACCCAGCTTGTGTGTCACAGGAAAAAATCAAGGTTGACCCCCAAATTTCACTCACCCTGACCATGGATTCTGATTTTTGGGGGTGCCACCCAAGCTCAGGAGCCATTTTATCTCCCAACCCCCAGCTTTCTTGTCAAGGGAGTATGCGCCCCAACCCCACATCCAGAGTAAACCTGGTGTTATCTTCTGACTTTTTAAAAATCCAGTTTTCTCCTTAGGGTTCACGTCTATTTCGGGAGGATATTAGCTC
>PVLC010040052.1:0-14018 GCA_004027655.1 Graphiurus murinus
TGAGATACAAGGCAGTCAAGTGAACTGTTTAAAATCCTGAATGAAGTAGCAGCAGATCTTGTAAAGAACTGAATTTCTTTAACTCTTAATCTCATGACTTTTTAGCAGTCCAAAGGAAGGTGCTTCTGAATATTTAAATTTTCATGGGTAACCTTCCTTCAAGTATCACCATATGAAAGAAAATGACAACATTTAAAACCTAAATAATCCTTTCACTTTTAAATAAGCATAGTTTAATTTTAAAAACAAGAATACTGTACATTATTTCATCTTGACATATGAAGAAAATAGGTTAGTTTTCAAAATACTTTAATTGAAGCCAAAGTATATCATCATCAGTTCATGCTGTAGGAAGAAAATAAAGCATTCAGTTTCAAATACTAGCCTATGGGAAGAAATAGTAGAAATACAATCTGGAAGTCAATTGCTCTGTATCATGACAAATAAATTGCCTATTCCAAACTGCCAAATCAGGAATAAGATGAAACAAAAACTCAAGCTCATTATGCAACCACATTTATGTTTCCAAACTATAAGCAAAATTTTAAAAGGAAAGAAATGTAATGTGCACATGTGGACAAGAGACCTAGCACAGCTAAAAAATAAATAAATAAAAGAAAAAGATGCATAATCACAGAAATAGAAGACAATTTTATAGAAATGCTCTATGAAATAGGATATCTTAATAAGAAATTGAGTTCTGTAAAATAAGTATTCATAGATGAGCAGCTAAAACCAGAAAATGAGATAAAAAAAGAAATCAAATCCTATAGAAATAATTTGAGCAATAAAATAATCAAAAGAAAATAGAGCCAGAAGGGAACAGAATATATGTGTCTGGAAGTTGAGTTACTATTATGATGAAAAGATTTTATGTAACCAGGGTACACTTATATAAAATAAGATAAATACTTTACAGATGAGAAATGAAATAACTAATGGGGAGGTCAAACACTATTCAATACAAAGAATAAGTATTTCAGAAATAGTGACCTGGACAAATAAAACTGAAAATTATACAAAATACAATTTTTTCTTTAAAATAAGGAAACCAAAGCTAGGCGTGGTGGTGCACGCTTGTATTTCCAGCATTTGGGAGGCTGAGACCGGAGGATTCGGGTTCGCGGCCAGCCTCAGCTACCTAGTGAGGCCCTATGCAACTTAGTGAGACCCTGTTTCAAAATAAAGAATAACAAATAGTTCTGGGGGTGTAGCTGGGAGGTAGAATGTCCCTGGGTTCAATCTACAGTACTATAAAAAAAAATAAAGAAATAAAATAAGGAAACCAATTAGTTCAGGAAAAAGAGTGATGTGGAGTACTCATCACTGTATATACTCTGGTTAGGTTTTGAACTTAAAGGATAAAAATATAATTTTAGCTTTGGCATAATGATACATGCCTATAATCTTCATACTTGGGAGGCTGGGACAAGCAAGATCAGAGGTTGGAAGCCAACCTCAGAAACTTGAAGAGACCCTATTTCAAATTTTTTTTTTTTTTTTTAAAAAGGGCCTGTGGGTGTAGGTCAGAAGTAGAATGCCCTTGGGTTCAATACTCAGTATGAGGAAGAAAGGAAGTAAGAAAGTAAGGAAGGAAGGGAGAGAGGGAGGGAGGAAAGAATCTTCAGCAATTCAGAGAGATGGAGTAAATAATGTGTGACAGTGTTGGCAGTAGCAGTTGTAGTAAGTACATTATAGACATTTTCATAATAATGATCCATAGAGTAATATAAATAGACAAATAAATGAATAATACATATACACACAAAGCCATTACTGCAATCAAAATAGAGAATGTGCCTATCACCCCCAACTTTTTCCATGCTCCATGCTAATTATTTTCCATCAATCCTCTTTCTTCCCAAACTTATCTCCAGACAAGAAATTATCTGCCATCTGTTACTGTAGATTAATGTGTAATTTTTAGAGTTAATTTAAATGGAATCAAGCAATTTATGTTATTATTAATTATTATTATTATTTTATTATTGATCTGGCTTCTTTTACTAAAACTTTTTTGAGATATAAACATGTTGCATGTGTTCATAATTCATTCCTTATAGGGACGTATCACAGTCTGTTTCTCTCATCTGTTTGTGGACATTTGAGCTGCTTCCAGCATTTAATTATAATAAAAATTGGTACACAAGTTTTTAAGAAGACTTATGAAATAATTTCTCACTGTTTAAAACCTAGAAATAGAATGACTGCATTATGATGGTAAATTAATATTTACTGTTTAAAAAAAAGCCTACAATTTTTGTGTTACAGTGGTTGTGCCATTTTACAGTCCTATACATCAGGGTATGAGAATTCTACTATTGATTCATATGCTCTAGAAATTGATATGGCCAACTTTTAAATATTAGTCATTCTCATAAGTGAGTGGTGTTATGATATTGTGGTTTTCATTGCATTTCTCTGATGAGTAATAATGTTGCCAATTGAGGTGATTGTATGCTAATCTATATATCTTTTTTTATGAAGAGTCTATTTTATATTTTACATTGTTTATTTGCTTATGATCATTGAGTTTTGAAAATTACTCAAATATATACATATGTGTTATGTATATATTTATATATATGTTCTGAATATATATATACATATATTTATATATATTCTGAATAGGAAAATATATTCCTTACAAATAACCTAGAGATTTTCAAACTTATTGGGCTTACTACATCTTTTTCAGAGAAGATGCTACCCAATATGCCCTTGGAAATCTATCTTCTTTAAGAAAATAAGCAGAAAGATGTAGTGAAAAACTTTCTTTCTTTTATGTATTGGTATTTCATTCTAATGCTCAACTTGGGAATCTATGCAACTATGGCTTTATTTTCATTCTTTATCTGTGTCTTTCAAAGAATATAACTTTGTTAGTTTATAAAATAATGTCTAATTTATCATTTTTTCTTGGATTATGTTTTGAGTACTATACCTAAGAAATTATGAAACTATAAAACTTGCAGAAGAACTTGGATTAGGTGAAGATTTATTAGATATAATGCCTGAAAAATAGTCCATAAAAGAAAGAAATGATGAAGGTTATCAAAATTAAAAAAATCTTTTGTTGAAACACATTTAGAATTAAAAATCAATTCATTGTTTGGAATTAAACATTTGGAAGTCATATATTTGTTAAAATACATGCATTTGAAATACGAGAATTTTCAAAACAATAATAAGAAAACAATAAAACATGAACAAGACTTGAATAGATACTTTACTAAAGAAAATATATGGATGGCAAATAATGACATGCAAAGATACTCAACATCATTAGTCAATCAAGGAAATCCAAACCTAAAGGCACATTTTGTGCTTGTTTTTGTATATACATCAAGAGGTAGATCCTATCTGCACTTTAAGCTAATTGCTGCATGTTTTAAACATGTTTTTGAGGGCCACTCATTTATCCAGAGTCCTATAAAGTGGTCACTAGTAAGGGTTGTTGTTTCTGATAAGTAAAAGCAAGTCCAAATATTTCACCTCTGCTTATCCATTTGAAATGTATGATTGACAACTATTTTCAAATATTTATTTTAGTATTTACAATATTATTCTTAAGGATTGAGCATACATTGCAACGACAATTATGATCAGTGCATCTCAGGTATCTTTTAGTAATCGTGATTAAATTTTTTCAGATTATTTCAGAATATTTAAATATTAATGTTTATGGTAGCTAAATATGAAATAATATTCAATCTCCATTTCACATAAAATAATGATATGAATGTGGCTAATTAAAACATAAAATAAAAATCAAATAGTGATATAAATTCTTAAAAATATAAGCTATTACTAATAAATGAAGAGTGAAAGATACGATACTCCAACTTAAATTAAAAATGTGAATTTGTGAGCAACCAGTCAACTATTACATCACATCAGAAATTCAATTAATATAAATCAAATATGGAAAAAGGAAAGAAAAATGGTTTAATTTCTCCATTGCTCAAGTCTAATATTTAGTTCTTTCTCTGAAATGACTTGCTTGGAACTTCACATAATAAGGACGTGGGAACTGAAATCTTATTTATCTATTATTTTTATTCTAGAAGAATAGCATTTAAAACTTGCCTTTTTTAAAATAGGAAGATGAGAATCCATCTTTTTTATTTTATTTTATTTTATTTTTCTTTGCAGTACTGGGGATTGAACCCAGGGGCATTGCACCTCCTAGCTACACCCTCAGCCCTATGTTTTATTCTTTATTTTGAAACAGGGTCTCACTAAGTTGTGGAGTGCCTCACTAAGTAGCTGAGTCTGGCCATGAATCCAGATTCTCTGGTCTCAGCCACCCAAGTCCTGGGATCACAAGTATGCGCCACCACACCAGGCTGAAAATCCATCTTTAAATCATTTTTATCTCAGAAAATAACATGTATGTGTCTCATTTTAGTAAAAGAGAAAAATTTGCATTATTCTGGGAGAATAGTAAAACAGTTACTTGGCCTGGAACAGACTTAGATACACTTTCTGAAGAGTAATTAAGGCGATGTTCTTTCCCAATGAAATTACTGGCCTCCATAAGTTTATGTAGGTACCAAGAAACTTTAAATATAATAATTTTTTTTAGAAAGTTTAAAGTTCTGGATAACAAACTGCAGTAGCATCCATTGCAGAAACCACTTGAACTGCTACTGAGGATTTCCTACAGGATTTGTAACAAAAAAGAGTGAGAATTCTGGTATTGTGAGTGAAACCCCACTCCTGAGTC
Organism: Graphiurus murinus; assembly: GCA_004027655.1. Lineage (NCBI taxonomy): Eukaryota > Metazoa > Chordata > Mammalia > Rodentia > Gliridae > Graphiurus > Graphiurus murinus. The sequence continues at coordinate 4,730 of PVLC010040052.1, forward strand.
AAGAGTTTTAGAGGAAACATGGACTATGCATAGAGATGTCTGATGCTAGAGAATATTTTGTGTTTATCAAGAGAGTTATAAATACTTACTATAAATGCCTTAGGGGGAAAAAATCAATGTCCAGTCATAACAAGTTGCTATGCTACAACTTTTCACATCAGTATAATTAATTAACTGGATGTTGCTATTTTATTTTGTGTTTCCATTATGCTATGATGTGTTTGCTTAGGCTTTAATAAGTTTGGTAAGTGAAAATAATATGAGTGATTGTGGCAGCTCGAGAGTGCTCACCATATCACTACACATAAGCATGAAAGCTGTGTCCATCTGTGTTAAGGTTGCATGGCATCCTGTTGTGAAAGAAATATGGATCACTCAAAGAAGATACAGTGAAATCGCATTGCTACTCTGAGAAGTAAAAAATAAAACTTTACATTGCCTATTAACAACGCTACCATCATAATTATAGTGTATTTATTTATTTCTCCTCTAAGATTACAAAATGAAAAGAGACAGGCAGGGAAGTGAAATGTAGTACAAACGCTCTGATACTTTTCAATGTCTTGCCCTCTAATTATCTTGCTGATTAGCTATGATCTTTTACGATTATCAATATGTATCAGGATGCTTTGACTTATCAAGTTAATAATGCTCACTTTAATGCTGTGGATTGTCTTCCTTACTAGAATTTTATTATCTTTTGGTGAATCAAATTAAAAACTATTCAACTATATTCTTTTCCAATAATAATGAAATAAAATGAGCTCAGGGTGGATTGTAGAACGATGAATGACTTTCCAAAGCATGTAGTTTCCAAAGCTGTTTGTTTTCCTGGAGACCTTTATTTGTGTCTACAATTCAGCTTTTGTGTTGACTGAGCATCTCATCACAAATAATAAAGAACCACTGTATAATTGTGCTTCGAATATTCCATAATGAATAAATATGGAATGAAATTTCTTTCTATACAAACATTATGCAGGCAGAAGATCTATATTTTAGAAATGTGTATATCAGAGGAACAAAAACAACTCAAAGGTCCTTAGATAAATACAAAGGAACATAGAGGGTTAAATGAGAAAAACAAAAACCTAAACTGTCAAAAAATTCAAGGTTAAAGGTAGATCAAAATATTTCTAATCTATAGTGTTGGAGAAACTGGCTAATGCCTGTTGCTGTTCTTATAGTTGGATCACTGAAGCATCTAAGCAATGGTAACTCTCCTTTCTAACAGCCATGTGAAAGTCTTTCTTTGAAAACAAACATTCCCTGGACTACCTTGCTAAATAGGCTCCAATTCTAGGACTCTTAGTTACATCCCTGTGGTTCTACAGTTAACAAGCAGAATATATTTTACATTTCTTCCTGAAAAGCTACTTTATACAGAGTTAAATATTTAAATTGTTTATATAATTTGCCTGCATGATGTGAAAAACGGTGCTGGACTAGAAAATCTGGTTCCAGTTCTGCCACAAATCAGGTGTGTGATCGAGTTAAGTCACTTCACCTTTTAAACTACAATGTCATTATCTATAAAATGCTTTCTCTGATAGGACAAATAAAATTAAATAATGTGCTTGGAGAAATTTTTTAAAATTAATACATTCTATAAATATAATTTTGAATCATTCTATAAGATCTCACACTTTCTTCAATAAAGTTTTTTTATGTTAATCATTAAATCAAATTCAGCATTTAAGCTATCATCCCTTTCTATTTTTAACTTAATAATATGTACCTACAACAAATTATCTAGCTCATAAATAAAATAATGCATATTTGTTCTTCATATCTATTCCTGTTACTTTTTAAAATTAATTAGTACAAGTTAATGTAACACTCATTAAATAGATAAATGAAATTTTACAGTATGGAACTCCAAGTAGTCCTATAGATTAGTTTCCACTTTCTACATGTATCAGGTTGGTATTACAAACACTTTTAGAAACTTATATATAAAATTATTATATTTTTGAAATAGACATGGAGCAGTAATATACTATGGGAACAGTCTAACAGTAATAAGATATTTGAATAAACCTAGCCATTTTAATATGCTATAGCATCTCTTAAGATAACTATTATGAGAAAAAAACATACACACAGCTGATTTCAGTTTGAGCACTCTTTTCATATGTGCTGTATGGATTCGATTACCTTAATCTTTTCTACCTCTTGATAATTATGGAATCCTAATATGTTAACTGGCCTCCCTGGCCCTCTGCTTCCCAATCATTAAAATCTAATCAATATCTACTTTTTCTCTAACCAAGAAGACTAAATTCTACCATCAATACAGAGATGAGGGAAATATGAGCATGCCTATATTAACTAGGACTTGAGAATTATTTTGTTTTAGTCACTGTCATAGAATGGATGAACACTATTTGTTCAACATTAAACTCTATTGTCACTGTGAGGAAGTGCATCTAATTTTGCCTGTTGTACAAATTGACTAAATTTAACTGAGTGCGGTAAGAATTTTGAACTCTTAGATCCTCAGGGAAAAAAGACATTAGCAGTACGAGACAGTCAACTTCTACAGGAAGGAGCATTCCATAATTTGATCTGCACAAACCTCTCCAGCTGTCAGGCAGTGCCTTTTTGCAATTTTCACTAGCAACAGAGTCTCTGTCACTTATACACAACATGCTATTTCTAGACTTTGGAGCCCTCATCCATGCGGGTTTCTCTGTTGCTTATACCTTTTGCAACCAAGTAAGTCCTGGTTGTCCTTCAATTCAGCTTAGACATCATCTTAAGGACGATTTCTGACTATCTCTACTAGGCATGATTGAATCTTTCTCCATTAGCATTCATCTAGGACTGAGAAATGTGGCATCTTTTCCTTTACTAACTAGCATGGAAAAGATTCATTGCTTTTTCTAACTTCCTAGCCAGACATAGAGATTTTAAAATGGGAATTTGATCTTAATTTAATAATCTTAGTATCCTTGGCACTTGGCCTAATTACTGGCATGCAAATGCTCAATATATGCTTTTTGAACTGATCTGAAGAAACAGCTTAGACATAATCAGTTAAACTTTTGAGATATTAGAGAGTCTTAAATTAAAATAATATAAATTTCAAATACATTATAACTGAATATATACACTCTGGGGAAGAATTTTGAAGGAACTTTGGTTAAAATATTCCAAAAAAAAATACCAGTTTTTCTTTAAATTAGAATATTATGAAACTACTTTTCTCAATTAATAACTTCATCTTTATAACCTAGGTTTGTTTCCTAGGTTATTTTAAATACTAGGTGTAGATGAATAGGTGTGTGCTTCCTAGGGCATAAACGCATGTAAAATTTAAAGAATTACATAGAAACATTTTCACTTAACTCCCTCAGTGCAGTGAATGTCTAACTTCCCTTTGTTAATGAACAAAATATAGTGTTAATTAAATTTGTGCCTCATTATCATTATATGAGTATAAGTCATGGACATATGAATATAAATTAATTTGGTCAGATTTATTTTCTGTCAGTAGCCATTTAAGCTCAGAGATAAGAGCTTTAGTTTACTAATTTATAATTAATTTTCTGCCTATGTACAGAGTATTTGAGGTTAGTGATTAGTGTACTTTGCTGAATTAAAGAAACAGATGATATTTTAGCAACATAGGAAAAAGGAAATTTGGAGCAAAACAATGGTAATCAAAGGGGAGAGTGAAGAATTCCACACAAACAAACAAACAAACAAACAAAAACTTTACAGTGGATTTTACACTTAGAAAAAATTAACCCTCCACCAAATATGAAGTTAAAACCATGACCTTGGAAGAATTTTGCTCTTGTTATGATTCACAGATAACACATTTATCTGTGATTCGCCTTAATAAAGTATATACCATTCATCACAGTATTTCTTTTTGTTGTGACCTATGTTCTGGAATTTAAATAGCTGCCTTGTAAACAAACTTTAAGGACATTATCTAAAGAATCTGTGTTCTGCTTTCATGCTGGAAAGAAAGCAACTAGTTCAGTTAAATTATGTTTGCCCTATAGAATATTTCATTAAAACATGCCTCAGAGTTGAGTATTAGGAGTTTTAAAGATGAATTTTTCCAATTTCTACTAGCTATACATATAAAGTCTATTCATTCACAATCCAGCATATTTTTAAACTTTCTTTAGTGTCAACAATAATTGACAGAAAATTGCACATTATTTTAAGTATACATATAATTGATTGTCTGTGAAATACACATGCTATGTTTTAACATTTTTTTCTAATATTATATAATAATTAGGAAAATCTAAATTAAGAGGTCCAAAGAAAAGCAAAGAATATCAACATGTAGATCATTGATGGCCACTTGAAAAAACAAAGATATAAAAAAAAGACTATAATAATATACATTACTTTAAATTATGAAAATTCTATACTTTGATAAAGTAAAATTAATTATAATTTAATGCTTTTTATCAATGGGATGCATTTGGCAGAATATTTAAATGTGGAAACATTGAAGTAGTATACAATTTTTCTCAGGTTCTGTCTTTGTCATTTTCTTAATTTCAGTCTTCCCCAATAAAGATGAGCCATAATGCCAAGGTGACCATTTAAAATATGCTATTTTCGTCAGTTCTTTTCCAACTGATATAATCATTAGCTTTTCAGGCATCTTCACTTTTTTACATTATGATTTTGATGTTTTCTTTAATTGCTATGTATAGAATGACTGCTAAATTAGCAGTGTATTAAGATAAAGTTAAAGAAAAAATATAAAACAGAGTAATGAAAAAATCAAAGGTTGTTGTAAAGGATGGAGATTCCCTCAAATGTCTCCTGAAACTCTCTGTAAGCTAACTATAGCTATTTGTGAGAACAGAGAACTGTATACAATGAGTTGACTTATCATTGAAATGGTCAATTGAATCAACATCTAGGATGCAAATAGTAATTAATTACTTCAAACTTATACTTTGGGGTCTGAATTTGTAGGGTGCATATTTTACATCTATTTATTACATCATTTAATCATTTTTATATTGTTTATAAATACCAATTTTGTGCTTAGCACTGAACTGTCTATACCAGAAAGTACAAAGATACATTGATTACAACCTTATGTTTAACAAGCTTTAGTAAGCTTAGTTTCTAGGTTAGAAATTGAACATAGTAGATTTTAATAAGCACACACTGAACAAAAAGATGATATGTATACTAGACAGAACATAAGGATTAAATCAAATAGTGCATATAAAGTACTTATTGCAGTTCTTAGTACAAAATGAGTATTCCAAAAATGTTGAGTTTTGTTGTTATTGATGTAATTGTTATAGAGTTTAGAAACAGGAAGTCATATCTCAGTGGGGAGGTTCAGTACAAATATCCTAATGGAACTGGTATATATTATCTTCAGGTAAAAAGAGGAAAGGAGAGAGAGAGATAAACCAAATTGGCACTAAAAAAAAGTGGTGGGTGGTATCCATACTCTTTATAGGATCCCTCTCAAGAATACCAGAAAATTCTTCATGATATATGGTCCAAATTCTTTTATATTATTTTAGTACTTAAGATATGTCTTCCCCAAATAATGTAAAATCCATCATTACATAACATTTTTAAAACTGTGGCTAAATTTCCAAGATTTATATAGCACACTGGGTGAGTTAATTTCTCTATCACTCAATATCTATTTTTTACATTTTACACTGTACAGTCAATATAGATTCATCATTTTATATGAAGATAATTTCTAAATGTACTGAAGTAAAAGCTGTGATTTTATGCATTTCAATGACTTACCTTAAACTATGTAAGTTTCCTTTTGAGGAAAGAGAAAGAGCTAGAAACCTTCATGAATGCACTATTAATTTGGAGCCTCTGATGATACAACTTGGCCAAGGCTTTTGGAGTCTGTGAAGTGTCTTAACAAACAAATTCATAACAAATACACAAAATATTAAATTTTCTGTAAATATTTGCTCATAACTGAAAAATTAGAAATATTTCTTAACATACTTAGAATATGTTCAAAATTAGTGAGGCATATTAAAAATTATTGAGTTTTTTTCATAGCTCACAGGCAAGTGTCTCCAAACTACTTGTGTAAAATGCTTTCCTATCTCACATTCATAAGAGCTTTCATTATTTTCTATTACATTTTATCCCATTTTCTGTCTTTTTGTTTTATTGTTGTTGTGTTTCTGTCTTGCAATCTACCTTCATTCCACATGTAACTGCTTTTCTTACTTAGGAAAAGTAGAAGATATCACATATCTATTTATGTCTCTATTTCTCTGGTTTCCATTTGTGTTTATCTGGTCTGATTCACTTTTATCAAGGTACTTTATCCTTGAAATTGACTTTTCAAGCTTATCAAAGGAAAACATTTTTCTGACTTCATGCTTCCTTGCTGCCCATAAAGACAGGTTTTATTTTAGATCCAGATAGGGAAGCCTAGCTCCATTAATGGCCTCTGACTCAAAGGTAAAAAGAACAAATCTAGGCTCAAAAAAAGAAAAATAATAAAATTTAAATCTAGTTTTATTTTCTATTGCTTTTAGTTAGAAATTAATATCTTAATCACATGGGAAACTCATTTAATAATAAATAAAATAAATTCTAATTCATATTATGCCCAGCTACAAAAAAGATACACATTTGAAAAGAGAGAACTCAGGAGACAAGAGAAAGAAACAGCCATATTATTTAATCAATCCATGAAATTAGAGCTGCAACATTTATATAAGTACAAACAATCCCCAACATTCAGGGGTTAAAAAAAAGAGACAAGAACATATCCTATGATTTCTTAGGGAATGACTTGATAATTCCAGATGATGCTGAGAAATACAACTATTAAAAAATATTTCTTGGTCCTCATTTATTAGAAAGAGAAATCCTATCTTCCTGTTCTGGTAGGTAGATAATTTATGTTCTCAAATGTTAAAGGAAACATTCCATATAAATGAATTAAGACTACCATTTTGTATTCCTTTAGATTTTAATATCACTTATAATGACCTTTAAATACATGACATAAAATAGGACCTACTTGATGGCAAGCTGCTAAGAAGAAAACCCATGTCAAAGTGTCTATGTTTGCTTTGGTATCAGCATTTCTGTCATTGTCTTGACTTTTAGACTCAATATTTCTGGTAATCATTATACTCTGTTCTTTATCACAGTGCATTATACCTGTTTTATATCTCTATGCACTCCTGCAGACACAGGTACACACATATACAAATGTATATTCAGGCACACATACAACTATACACACATTCACACTACATAGAGAAGAACAGTAAAAAATGTACTATTTTATGTCTAAAATTGACTACATGTATGTAGAAATGCCTATTTTGCTTTGTTTTGTTTTTCAGTACTGGGGATGGAACCTAGGAGTGCTCTACCTTTTAATTTTTTATTTTGAAACAGTCTGGCTTAAGTTACTGAGGCTGGCCTTGAATTTGTGATCTTCCTGTTTCAGCCTCCACCTATTGAGATTACAGGCATGTACCACCAAGGGTGGCTTTCCTTCTTTCCTTTTTATTTACAGAAACACCTTGAAGATGGCTGAATAAAGGTACCCAGTACTCACCTGATCATCCATGAAAATAACCAAAACAATAGGCACATAGCTACATATTGGAGGTGAGAGATCATGGGAGAACATTGAGATTTAGAAATAGAAAAACAAAAACTTTATAAAATCCAAAAACCAGGGACAGCAGCATAGCAAAGGACACACAATATCCTATCATCTGCCAACACAACCAGCTGAGGGAGAAGGAATCTCCCTCTTCTCTGAAGGGATAGAGGTAGAAGACAGAATCCAACAAAATATCAGCAGAAATATAGGCAATCTTAACTAATGTAAAGTTCTGTGGCCCTTGCAGGCTTAAAACCAAAATAATGACAGGTGTGAAATGTACACAATAGTTTGATGCCCCGGCCAGCGGGGGTTGTGAACGGGAGACCAAGGCAGCTAACCTAAGGGAATGAGACAAACAAGGGACGCGAAAGAATGGAGGCAAGACAGGATTCTGATCAAGCCTCAATTTTTTATGAAAGCAGGAAAGCTTAAGTACCTTGTGGTGAGGGGTGGGATCAGGTGGGGTCAGGCAAGCTTGTGTGGGCTTATATGATTGGTCATGGTTGACCATGTCCTTTTTTGATAAGGGCTATAGCAGCAATGATGGATAGAACCTGTTTTGCACTGTCACTGTGACTGTTGAGGGGGATTTCCCTCAGAGTACACGTCCCAGTTCTGACTAGTCTTTCGGCTCCCAGCAGTTTGGCTTTGGACAAGGAATTCATTTCCTCTTCCGTAGAAGACCCATGTTGCTATAGCCAAGAGCCATCTTGAGAAGGGACCTATTGTTTAAATTTAGACTGTTCTAGGAGTTAGAAATCCTTGCATATTCCCATGTCTGGAACCCTGCAGACATTCCACTGTACTGGCTTAGCTGGTGGATGCCTCATGAACAAATCTTGGGTCTGTTGAGTGAATCTGACATAAATCTTCTGAGAGTGCTACACAGTGGGGCACATTTGTTGAGATGAGAAAGGAAGCAGAGAGTGCTGTCTACAAGTAAGGGAGAATTAGGCAGCCTGCTCTCTGAGACTAGGGTCATGGCCAGTCATATTTGGTTTCCTGTTGGTGCCAGGATCGAGGGCTGTTACCTGTGCAGTTCCTGCCACCCTTCTTTCAGCACCACACACAGGTGCCTATCACCAAGGAGTTGGAGAAAAAAAGCTTTGAGATTCCACTGTTCCCCTGGCCACAGAGGTGTGCTGAGGCAGTTTCCAGCTGCTGGGATTCCAGATGTATCTCCTTGCCCAAGGTGCATGCCTGAGAAGGTTTGGAAAGAAACTGTCCAGTGCTGGCTGTGTTCCATTTTCCCTTGCTCCTGTTAGCACATCAGCTGAGAGTAATTTTATTCAGCTCCGGCCATGACCCACTCCTGCTCTATACCTGTCAGGTACTACAAATAAAAGAGTAGGTGGGTAGACCCCAGCCTTCACCCCTTTTGGGGGTGAGTCTGAGGTCACACTACTGAGCAAGTACACTCTCCAGTAACAAAAGTGAGGAATGAACAACTTTTGTTGTCACTGTGCCTATGTGGAGCCGTTGCATATCGGATGCCCATGCAATTTACCATGTACCAGGACCAGTGTCTAATTCAAGGACAAGTGCTTCAGGCCCCTTACCACAACTAAGCAGCCAATAACACAGACCCATTCAAGTAACAGATCCAATATTGACACTGCCTGAGGAAATCCCCATTACCCGATAAGAGCCACCTACTCCCATAGTAGTGCT
>PVLC010040053.1:0-14014 GCA_004027655.1 Graphiurus murinus
CTGGGGATTGAACTCAGGGGCATTCTACCTCCGAGCTATACCCCCAGCCCTATTTTTTATTCTTTATTTTGAAACCGAGTCTCACTAAGTTGCGGAGTGCCTCACTAGGTAGCTGAGGCTGGCCGCGAACCCGGATCCTCCGGTCTCAGCCTCCCGAATGCTGGGATTACAAGCGTGCGCCACCACGCCCGGCTCTGATGATTATTTTTTAAAAGTAGAATTAGACACTGATTCTCATATACCATGTAACCAGAAAAATCTAAGTTCTTAGGGTTTCTATAACAAAGTACCAGAAACTGGGTGACCTAAAACAATAGACATTTGTTCTTAAACAGTAGTGAAGGCTACAAGTCCTAAGATAAGGTATTAATAGGGCAATACTTCCTCTGAAGGCTCTAGGGGAAAATCCTGCTTTGCCTCTTCCTAGCTTCAGGTGAACATAGTTGCCTGTCTGTGGCAGCATAAGTTCAGTCCTTGCCCTCTTTGTCACATGACCTTCTTCCCTACGAGTTCCAAGTTCCTATTTGAATCTTCTCTTCTTATAAGGACACCAATCATATTGGATTTCAGAGCCAAATTAATCAATTATGACCTTATCTTAGCTAATTAAAACTGAAAAGACTATTAGCTATTCTGGGTCTTTTTCCTTCTACATGTATTTTATGATTGCTCTTTCTAGCTCTGTGAAAAATGGTATTGGTTAAAATTGCATTGCATTTGTAGATTGCTTTTGGTAGTCAGGTCATTTTGACAATATTTATTCTGCCTATCCTAGAACATGGGAGGTCTTCCCATCTTCTGAGGTTTTTTTTCAATTTCTTTAGTGGTCTAAGTACTCAGATAAGTGAGATTATACAGTATTTGCTTTCTTTGTGACTGGCTCGTTTCACTTAGCATAATATTTTCAAGCTTCATCTTTGTTGTGGCATATGTTAGAATTTAATCCCTCTTTAAGACTGAATAATATCCAACCACATGTATATGTTACATTTTTGTTATCTAGGGTTTGGATGTTTTCTTATCCTACAGTTGGGATGCTTTCACATTTTAGGTGTTTTGGATAATGCTGTTATGAACATGGGTGTACAAATATATCTGAGACACCCTGATTGTAATACTTTCGGATATGTACCTAGAAGGGAAATTGCTGGACCACATGGTAATTAATGGTATATTTTTTTTGAGGAGATGTCACACTGTTTTTTATAATGGATCTACCATTTTACATTTCTTACCAATAGTATACATAAGTTTCAGATTTTTTCACATCTCTGCCAACACTTATTTTTTAAAAAATGATTTTTAATAGTAGCTATCCTAAATGGTGTGTTAGTTTGATTTGCATTTCCTTAATGATTAGTGATATTGAGCATCTTTTCACTTGCTTATTGGCAACTTTTATATTTTCTTCAGAGAAATGTCTATTCAAGTTCATTGCCCATTTTTGAATCAGGTTGTTCATTTTGCTATTATTTGTCTTTAAAAATGACTTTTGTATACTGACCTTGTATTCTGTAGCCTTGTTGTACACACTTTATATTTCCTTTTTTCTTTAGTTATATTTAATTCTTTTTACAATTAAGACATTAGGACATGATTTTACATATTAAATACACTTAAGTGTGTCACTTCATTAGCTTTATATTTTATTTTTCACCAACCTGACAATTTCTGTCATGCCCCTCCCACTTGAGCCCTACAAACCCTCCACCAGAGGCAGTCATTATTTTGAATTCTTGTTGCATGAAAATTCTTCTCATTTGCTCCTCTAAGTGTGGTTCACAAAGCAGCTGCTTTGGCATCTTCACATAGACATTGTAGAAATTCAGACTTTCAGGCTCCACCCCAGAAATACTGAATTACATCTGCACTTGTCCATATCTTGTGATTCATGTACATATTCAAAACTCAGAATTATCTTCAGTTACTTTGATCATCATTTTTTTAGCCTATGTATTCCACAAATACGCAGTGATAGAAGTGTAATCTCTAATTTAGTTCACTTCTCGACTGAGAAGGCTACACTTCTCAAGGCGATGTAGACACTTACAACAGATTTTATAACACCATTGCTTGTGTAAATCTATACTATCAAGGAAAACGCATTAACTGCCTTTCCTTATACTCTAAAAGATAGTTGAAATCATTATGACAAGAAAGAGAGCAAGACATTCAAAAGACTTTGGAAATTTAGATCAACATAGCAGTCTTGTGGCTGATAAAATTATACATTTGTCACAGTTGCTGTTTCAGTGAAGTCCACCCTACATGTTCCTTTAGAAACGTGTCTCCAAGATGAGACACTTAATCCAAAAAATGCTTATGGAAAATTCATATTCTTATAGGGCTAGATGAGTATTGATAGTGACTAAATTAAGTCTCTGTTAACTACTGGAGCAAAAATACTTAAACATTGGTTGTGACATCACATTAACAATGAATAATTCAGCTGGATTCAGTGTAAAACAGATATTTAATTTGAAACTCTTCCACATGATATATAAATATGTGTCAAGGAATTCATGTTCAAGCAGCAAACATCAAACATTATTTTTATCTTTATATCAAAGGCTAGTGCAATTGGAAGGCTATGTCTAAGATATTGAAATATAGCAACTATTTAGTTATCAGTTACACAGATCCTTCATGAATATTCTGTTAAAATGTTTTGAGGTTTTCATCAAGTTGCTTGTAGAGTAAGTCTATAAAGAAATACAGGGGTCACAGGATGGCCAAATGTTGAACAAGATGCAAAATTATAATACCCCACATTTCAAAACCGGCTGCTGATAATTTGACCATTTTATATTTCTTTGGCATCGGCAGCAGTTCTGCTAAGGCAAAGTAAATGTCATAAAATGTTTTGTTTTCCAGCAGCCATCAGCAAATAATTGGCATCTGTTTTCTGTTGTCTAGCTGCAGTTCTGTTTTCTGAAACAGAAGCTTCCATTCCTCATCTAATAACTTGTTGATTTAGGACCCTTAAGGGACCTAAAAAAGAAAACCTAGTTTGAGGGAACAAAAAATCCTGAACATTTGGGCTTCAGAAACCAGCATCTTAGTGTATTCTTTCATAGATGGCTTGGACTTCTTTGTGTCTCTAAAAATAAACAAAGTAATTCTTTTTGTTAAACCTGAACAATGACATTCCTTTATTGCAAGGCTGAAAAGAGACAAAAGGTCTCTGTTTAATACTTTTGTTCTCATTCACCTTTAACTACTTTTTGACATGATCCAAAAGTATTAGTTGGTATAAAGAAAAGGAAGGGAGTAAAACTCCAGAGTGGAGAAATTGGGTTTGCCTTGAATTTAAACATTTTGAAAAGCTCAGTGAAGTGGGGGATGTGATTATTTGTAGAGCAGGAAAGGCACTTACAAATGCGACTGTGGGAGGCTCTCTGTTTTTAAAGCTTAAGAGCAGATAAAATGCCACTTTTTCTGACTTCAGGCATTCTTCTGGATGAGGACTAGGCCATTAATAGTCATTAACACTCTTTCAAATGTATTGCCAGAGTGGTAATGAAATCAACACCTTCTAATTTTTATACTGAAGCTCTGCCAAAGTGCATTTGGTTTTGTCACTACATAGCGATGTGTGGTTCGATTTGCTTGCTACTTAAGATATCAACATAAACACTGAATAAAAACATAAATCTTTTATGATGTTGGAACATGCTGCCATTTTATGATAAATCAACACAGATCAATTAATCAAACCCAACCCACTGTTTAACAGATGAAAGACAGATACGCAAAATATAATATAAATTGGGTCTATATTCTTATTCTGAGTAGACCGCCAATTTACGTTTTTCAAACAAATCATTAGTGAAAAAGCTATCCTTAGAAATTTGATTCCATGCCATTTTCCCATCGTTTATCATTTAAGGAAAGGTCTGAAATGATCAGTTAACACAATGAGCACCTTCCCCCCACCTCCCTCAATAAAACACTATCTGATCTACTCTTAAATGTTGATGGTCTGCTAACTTGCAGCCCCATTCTACCCTCATTTATAATCATGGAATTCAAATAAATTTTGCTGAACTTGGCAATATGGAATGCTCTAAGAAGAGATAATAGACAGTAGGAAGGGAGAAAAAAGGGAGGAGAAGAAAGAAGAAAGTAAAGTGTGTATGTATGTGTGTGTGTGTGTGTGCGTTTGTGTGACTAAGGATTGAACCCTAGATACACCCTCACCCCTTTTTCATTTTATTACTTTTTTTTATTTTGAAACAACATTTCAGTAAGTTGCCAAGGACCTCACTAAGTTGCTGAGGCTACCCTTGAATCTATTTTTCTACCTCAGCCTCCGCAGTACTGGGATTACAGATATCTGCCACCACCCCTAACTGAAGTCTTCCTTCTTAACCTGCTTCATTTAGAATTTTATTTTCTTCCTGATTTTTCCTTATTGGAATGTGTTTGTATGTTGGAAGTATATCTTCTCTTCCCAAGTCTTACTCAAAAACTATGACTGCTGGAGGAAATAAGGAAGGGAAATGGAAATACGCGTGTCTACCACATGCTCACACATACCAATTTCTTACCTAGTAAATAAGTAGGGGTGTCCTTGGAAAGCTTACTCTCATTTCCTTCTGGCCTCTTCTGTCCCTAGTTTCCTCCTACTTCTGGCAACAAATATCTATGAGGCTCTTCTCATTAATACTTTCACTGTTGTTGCCCTGTAAGCCTGACCACACAACTTAGAGGAAGGAAGATTTATTTGCTCACAAAGCACAAAGTGTTTGGAGATTTCCAAGTTTCAGTTATGTCAGCTAGGTGTGTGGAGCTCAGTGCAAGGCAGTGGGAAGCAGAGAGAAGGAGAAAGCAACTATTCTGTTCTCATATCACAGAAACTGAAAGCAAGAAGCACAGAGCAGGGAGATGAAGTACCTTATATAATCCCCAAGGCCACACCCCCAGGGACCCCTCTTTGGAAATCAAGCTCCACCTCCAACATCTGCCTAGTTTCCATGAGGGCTAGAAAGACATTCTAAATGCAAACCATTACACTCTGTTCTTGGCCCCCCAGACCTCACGGCCACTTCACAATACGAAATACATTTAGTCCATCTGCAAGAGATCCATAATCTTAACAGTTTTAGTATTCTTCAAAAGTCCAAAGTCTCCTCTGAGACTCAAGGTAAACTCTTGGCTGTGAGCCCTTTTAAAAATAAAGAACAAATTACATACATCCAATGTACAATGACACTGAATAAAAAAAAATGGCATTACAAAAGGGAGGAACAGAGCCATAAAAAGAAGAAATGGGACCAAAAAAAAGATCAAAATCTAGCAGGGCAAGGATTTAATCCTGTAGCTCCATTTCTGGCATCTGGGGCACATGATGGTGAGATGTGATCTCCAAGGGGCCTTGGCAATCCCACTCCCCTCCAGCCTGGTTGATTGCAAAGGGAAGTGTATGGGTTCTTCTGCCTGCTTTTTTCCATGGCTCATAGCTTGCTGCCTTTCCTTGCAGCCTTTCCATGTTTCTGACATTTCTAAATCTCCAGGGTTTTCTTTATAACCTTTGCTTCACCATTACAGCTTCACAAATTGCCCCATTTGGGCTGCTTGCAGAGATTCGGACTCTGCCACATGTTGTCTGGCTTCCTAGGCTTTCTTTTGATATCTGGGGAGAAGCTTCCATCACCACTTTTTCTATCAAAGCCAGCATTATGTGGGCACTGAGAATGGCCACCTGAAATAAAAGTAGTCACAACTTCTTTCATTACTACCTCTAGGCCCTTTTCAATCACAGCTGCCGGGCCTGCCTCTATTATTGTCCCCATCATAGCTGTCTCTATTATAGCCTTCCCCCCTCATGGATGCCAGTTGGAATATTTCTAGGATAGCCACCTTTGGAACCATCTCCATTATGGCCATCATTGGCCCTGCCTTCATCATGGCCACCGCTTCCTTGTTCCTTTCGGCTACCTTACTTCTCCAACAACATCTCTCTGGGCTCCAGCTTTACACATGCCTTTCTGGGCACACTGCAAGTCTATAAAGTCTCTGCTTTTCTTTCTACTCTTGAAATTCAGTGTTCTATTCACTGAATATGGGCATCTATATCCATAATTCAGTTTGAACACTTCGCTGTTTTGAGATTTCCTCAACCAGCTTAATTGGTCCATCGTCTTTAAATTCAGCTTTAAACAAAGTTTCAGGGCACAGACAAAATGCCAACATATCCTTTGCCAGAAGGTAACATATTTGGCCCTTACTACATTTCCCTATGGAGTCCTCCTTGCCTTCTGAAATCTCCTCAGCACAATCTCTACCACTGGACTTTCTATCTGCAGTCTGATTCTTCCAACTTTCTCACACAAACCAATGCCAAAGACTCACAAAACACATGTTTAGGCTTAGATATAGCAGTGACCCCATTCCTCCTGATACCAATTTCTGTTTCAGATAGAATTCTTACTTATATAATCCAAATTAACTGACCACACAATTTGGAAAAAAGAAGATTTCTTTGCTTATAGTTTTTGGAGACTTCAGAGGTTAAGTCCATATCAAGCCAGGTCTGCAAAGCTCGGGGCATGGTGGTGGAAAGCAAAAAGAAAGAGAAAGTGTTATTCTTTCATATGTGGAAGTTAGAAGCAATAGAGAGAGAGAGAGAGAGAGAGAGAGAGAGAGAGAGAGAGAGAGAGAGAGAGGGAGACAGGCCTGGTTTCTGTGAGGGACAGGGGGACATTATGAATACAAACCATTGCAGATGCTCAATGTGTGTTGTGTTTAGAAAAGAGTGTCACTAGAAGAGAATCCTGAGTGATTCTCAAAGAAGAATGAATTGGACTAGGGACAAGTGAGTTTTTTGACATATGTGATGGAAAAGAATATTAACATGTGTCAGTAGAGACATGGAGATTTATTTAGAAAAGCAAGGAATCCATGTTCAAGGAAGAATGTGGGCTATTTCAAGAATGAGAGGTGTTTCTTAGGGTTCTCAGGATTGTCTTGGGGATGGGTGGCCATGGGAAAGTATGTAAGAATGACATCAACCTGATTGTTCTCAAGATCCTTAGTCCAACATGGTCTCTATTATCTGCTCCATAAAACTGGAAAGTACTCTAAATTATATGTATCATAAAATAATCATCTCTTTTCACTTAATCTATTTATTGGTGGACTAGTTAACAGTGCTCAAGGTCATTTTCATAAGTGAGTGAGTTTATGGTAACTTTAAGCTTTACAGATTTATCAGAACTTTGGGAGTGAAAGAACTGAGAAAGAGACTGCTTGGGGAGTGAGAAGACTGAAAAAACAATGTGGAAGCAGATGAATATTTCTGTGTCATTCTTGACCTTTATATTTCCATTATACTCATTTTAAAAATTTCTTTTATCAGCCGGGCGTGGTGGCGCACACTTGTAATCCCAGCATTCGGGAGGCTGAGACCGGAGGATCCGGGTTCGCGGCCAGCCTCAGCTACCTAGTGAGGTACTCCGCAACTTAGTGAGACTCGGTTTCAAAATAAAAAGAATAAAAAATAGGACTGGGGGTATAGCTCGGAGGTAGAACGCCCCTGAGTTCAATCCCCAGTACCAAAAAAAAAAAAAATTTCTTTTATCTTATTTCAAACTGATGTATCTCATTTCTAATATTCTGTATTTTTAAAGACTAATCATTATGACTTAAAAGGCACTATGCTTTCTCATAGAGGATATACATATGAAATAGAAGAGATTGAATTGCATAAAATACACATTTGTACACTTATCTATTCCTAGTTGTAGCTATTGTCAATCGCCTGAAAAGAATTATTTATTTTACAGGATAGTAGGATTTAGAAGCTTTATGTGATATTTTTGTTTCACTTTTGGCTAGATAACTATTTATATATTCATAACATTGGATTTTGCAGTTGTTCCTGAGTTCCATGGAGCATGATGAATACTGGATATATCAGTATTAACAGGGTATAGTCATTGTCCTGGAAAACTCAATATTCCAGAGGGAAAAGAAAATATGTTCATAAGCGATAGAGTATAATATATTGAAATTAAGTAATATGATATGTAGCATGAATAAAAGGTGATTGGAATGGTAGAACAGAGATAAAAGGCTCCAAACACTTACATCTTCATCTACTGTCATCATACAAATAAATGCTTATACTGGCAGAGAGTATCCAGCTATAAAACAGTCAGCTTTAGAATTGGAAGAAAACTGGTGAATTGGAGAGCTAGGGTCTATATTTTAAGGAATGCCCTTGAGTAAAGGAAAGCCTTCCATGCAGAGAATCCGGTAAAATACCCGAATCACAAGCTGTGCTTTAAAAATGTTCACAAAGTTGCTGAGGTCAGCAACTGAGCCAAGAAAATGTGAAATTTAAGAACTCACTAAAAACTGGATATCAAAACCCACTCACATCCTTACTTCATGAGAAGCCTGCAGTCACTGCTGTATATTGGACTTCTTTTAGATTTACTAACTTTGGAACCAAGAATGATTATGCTCTAAAAACGGTATTTCAGGGTCTGTACTAAAATGAACAAACTTCTTTTCAGATGAGTTACATAAGTATTCATGAAATTAGTTGCTAACATTTCAGCTTTTCACTAACATTAAAAGATCTCATCTAAAAGTTTGCCCATTTAAAACTTTGAAACTCCATAGATAGCATTATTTGTCTTTGTCAAATATTCAAAAATGCTTGCCTTGTAAGATTAACATATCTTCCATCTTAACTCTGACCCTTGGCAAAGGGAGGTTCTTCCTCAACCTCAATTTTCACTTATTCTGTATAGAAGGGATGCACCAAGTTTTGTTTTGATTGTCTGAGAATACTCTAATAAAAATCGTTTAAGCCGAGGATGGTGGTGCATGCTTGTAATCCCAGTACTTAGGAGACTGAGACCGGAGGATCCAGATTTGAGGCCAGCCTCAGCTATTTAGTGAGATCTTCCTCAACTTAGTGAGACCCTGTTTCAAAATAAAGAATAAAAAATAGGGGGTGTAGCTCGGAGGTAGAATGCCCCTGGGTTCAACCCCTAGTACTGCAAAAAAAATAATAATTCAAGTATTGTATTATTAGGATATGAGAATTAAAAGGGTAATATAGACACAATATGATTTACTACTTTATAAAATTTTTGTTATCTCTTTGTTAAATAAAATACGTTTGACCTAATGAGCCATACAGACACACCTCATGATTTCTCTTATTTTTCATTTC
Source organism: Graphiurus murinus (assembly GCA_004027655.1). Lineage (NCBI taxonomy): Eukaryota > Metazoa > Chordata > Mammalia > Rodentia > Gliridae > Graphiurus > Graphiurus murinus. The sequence goes on from PVLC010040053.1 coordinate 9,191, forward strand.
AAAAGTGTGCCCTCTGCCTTGGAGTTCTTCCTTTTCTTTTCTTTTTTTTTAATCACTTTTATTTATTTTTATAACTGGGGATTGAACCAAGGGGCATTCTACCTTTCAGACTTCAACCTCAGCTCTTTTTATTTTTTATTTTGAAGTAGAGTCTCACTAAATTTCTGAGGCTAGCCTTGACCCTACAATTCTTGTGTTTTGGCCTCCCAGGTACTGAGATTACAGGCATGTGTCACTACGTCTAACAGAGTTCTTCATTTCCTTGAACTTTCTAAGTGAATGAATTTTGAAGTCTTAGATATGCTCTAAGAAGATATAGTAAAAATAAAATAAAACTGTATATTTTCTATAAAATATGACTACCAAGAGTATCTGGTACTTATTCTCTGGAGGATCTGTGCCCTTATTTTATAGTTTGAGAGGACTGAGAGCTAAGGAAGGCTGTAGAGCTCCCAAGCCCACACAGTTGGTTAATTAAGAGCCAGAATAAAGTATGATAAACTGAATTCTTTCTACAGCTACATGATTCTGAAAATGATCTAAAAGTGTCAATTTCAAAATTTATTTGGTATGCTAATATACTAAGGTCTTTAAATAATTTTATTTTATTTAACATTATTAGTTTATTTTATTTTTAATAGCCACTAACAAACAACAAATGTGCATGTGGATTAAAGATACTCCATAATATTTACTAAGAAAAAATATAATGTAAAACATTAGCTATATTAGAATTTTTGTATAATATCTGTTGAATTCTAGGCATCATCTAACTTTGAAAATCCCAAATTGTATAAAATTCTTAATTTTGTTATAGCTCTTGGTATAATTTACTTTTTCTTTTTCATAAAAATCAAAGCAGACATATTATCCTGGTAAGTCTAAAGTTGGAAGTATAATACCATTAATTCATGATGTAGAAAATTTGGGGATCTATGTTAAATTTTGGTCCCAGAAATAAGATGAAATTTTCATTTTATGAATAATCCCCCTATTTCTATAGAGTTTCTGAAAAATCTAATTTAAGATAGAGCTAGATACCTTGTTATTTTTTTTTTAAATCTATCCTTGAATAGTTATGTTTAAGAAAATAAATATAAGCCAGGAACTGAAATAAAATACTCATAATGCATTTGCCTGACAAAACACTTAACTAGGACAGAAAAAGAACCACTAAAACAACAACATGAAAACAACAATAATTATAAACAGCTCAATAAAAATAGGCAGAAAAAGAAAAGGTATTGGAATGAACAATAAGCATAAAAAATTGTTCACTATTAGCATGCTGGGCACATGCAAATTAAAAGCATCTTGACACATTGTAACTGAGAACAGTGACACATGCTTGTAATCTGAGTACTTGGGAGGCTAAGACAGGAGGATCACAGGTTCAGGGACAACCTCAGCAAACAGCAAGACTCTCAGCAATCTACCAAGACCCTGTTTCAAAACAAAAGACTAAAAGCTCAGGGGTAGAATGACCATGCGTTAAATACCCAGAAACACACACACACACACACACACACACACACACACACACACACACCTTGCAAAAGCAATAAGTATGAATAAAACCTACCATACTTCATTTTTTCAAAGAGCTAAAAAGTAGAAAAGAAACAAAAGAAATGGTATTATGATGTATGGTGTTGGTGAGGATGTAGAGAAATTCAAACTTTCATATATTTTTTCTGGGAATGAAACATAAAAGATAAAACAACTGCTTTGGAAAAGTCTGATCTTTTCTTACACAGTGAAACACACTGTGATATACACTCAGATATTCCACTCTTTAGTTATTATCCAAGAGGAACATAAATATATGCTCATGCATAGTAGTTCCAAACTGAAAACAACATATATGAACCTAGATTTTATGAAGAGGTGAATGGATAAGAAAAAGAATGCCAAATGGCAATAAAAAAATTGAGCTACTGTTATATGCATCATTATGGATGAATCACAAAAATATTGTTACATTAAAAGAGCACATGCAAAGGGTGCATACATAGTTATGATTTAGAATAGATAAACTTCTAAAACAGGCTAGTTAAGCTCCCTGATAGAAAATAGAGCTGTGATCATCTCAGGCTGGGAATGAGCACGGGCCACATGCAAACTTCTTGAGGTGGTGGAGACAATCTCTATCTTTACTACAAGAGGCTACCCATTTGTCTAGCCAGGCATGGTGGTGCTCGCTTGTGATCCCAGTACTTGGGAGGCTGAGACAGGATATTCAGTTTCTAGGACAGCCTCATCAAGTAGTGAGATTGTCATAAACCTAGTGAGACCTTGTTTCAAATTAAAAATGAAACAGGGCTGGAGGTGTAGCTTGGAGGTAGAATACTCATGGGTTCAATTCCCACTATCACATACACACACACACAAACAAAAGTTTTTATTTCAACATTTTATTGTATATAAACTAAAACTCAATGTACTAAAAAGAATATAAATATGATATTGAAAATAAGGTAGACTCAGGGTATAATTTTGGATAGCTTCTCATATGTTTAATATTAGGTTTTCACAATAGAAATACACATCTTTTAAATTATTACCTCTGTACCTTATTTATTTATTTATTTATTTATTTATTTATTTATTTATTTATTTATTATACTGGGGATTGAACCCAATGGTATTCTACCTCTCAGCTACACTTCTAACCCTGTTTTATTTTTTATTTGGAAACAGGGTCTGACTAAGTTGTAGAGGGCCTCATGAGATTGCTGAGGCTGGCCACAAACCTGAGATCTTCCTGTCTCAGCGTCCCAAGTACTTGGATCACAAGCATGGATCCCTACATCCTGCTGTACCTCATTTATTGATATTCAAATGTAAAAGCAAATATCATTTTGATATCTGAAGGAGTAATTCTAACTTCAGTGAGAATTTTAATGTCGTGCAATGGTTTGTGTGGATATAAGAATGTTTTTGTCTCCTACCTTCTACGTAAATTTTGTTTTATCCTTTCGTTCCTTAGAAGTTATGTAAAATTAAAATGCTGAAACATGAAAAATTTTTCTTCCCAATCAGTTAATTCCTTCATCTATTACAATGTTGAGCACTAAGCATTCAATCTTATTCCACAGTAATATGTATGCATTCCTTTCAACAGTGATATACATTTAGTGAGGCCAATAAGGAAATAGAAAAATTTAACAGTGTGTTTAATAAATACTCTTTTGAGGGTAGGATTTAAAATTGATTCCAGATAGTCTAGGGTCATATACAATGTCATGATGACTAGTAGGGAATTTATTTTGAGATCTTAGGCAAATGATGATGGATTCAGAGTATAAGGTGTAAGTCCAGAGGACTTTTCCAGGCATAGATAAAAAATGACTTTTAAAGGTGGTGGTTGTAGGTAGAGTAGAGAGAAAAGAAGACAGATTTGGTAAATATTTCCAATCTTACTTTTATACATCTCAAATACTTCATTTGAAAATAAAGCAGCAGAAGAGGAATAGGAGATACAGAAACAGATCCACAGTTATGGCCAGCTGATCATTGACAAAGATTCCAAGAACATAGACTGAAGAAAAGACAGCCCTTTTGACAAATGGTGCTGGGAAAACTGTCTATCCATCTGTAGAAGAATGGACTTAGACCCCATCTTCTCAGTCTGCACCAGAGTCAACTCAAGATGAATAAAAAACCTAGAATGTAGACCAGAGACTACAATTACTAGAAGAAAGAATTAAAAAATCCTTAACATTTAAAAATCAAATAATCCAATAAATAACTAGGCAATTGAACTAAGTAAGATTTTTTACTTCTTAGAAGGAAAAATACAGGACGGATCCAAGATGGCGACTGAATGAAACAGCGTTCCACAGACGCTGTGATTTCGAACAAAATTTACCATATAAGGAGCATCTTAACAGAAGAAAAATACAACAAAAAAAGTGAAATTTGAACTACACCTAAAGAAGATCAAAAAAGCGGACCCAGGAGGGCAAGGGGACTTGCTACAGTCCCGAGCCCAGGGCTACGGCCCCGCCCACTGCGCAGCGGTGGTCAGGCGCCGCGCGGATTAGGCTGTGGAAGGAACAGCGGGGATGAGCCAGACTCTGTGAGCAGCTAACTACACGGGGACACGGCTAACAGCCCAGGCGTGGCGTTGGCCCCAGATCTCCATGAACTACCCAGGTGGGGATTGCCGCAACACTCACAGTGATCAGAACCCCCCGTGGAACAGTCGGCAGAAGCTCCCGCAGGCCAGTCGGAAGCTCCCTGGGACCAGTGTCTACATACCACCCCAAAGATGGAGCAGTGAGCAATGGTGCAGAGGAGGAAAGAGCACAGGCGGGAATCCAGCTTCTTGACAGAAGGAAGAGAAGGAATACTGGAAACTCGAACACAAACTCTGAGAGGGGAGCCTCCTCGCGCTGGGAACGGCGGCTGCCATCTTTGCCACCAGCCCCTCCCACCAACTTCCTGCTAGCTACGCAGACCATCATTGCCCGATTGCGCCTCCAGCCATCAGAACGGGTACAGGCTGAGTTGCTGGGAGCCGTAAGTCAGGCTAGCGCACCTCGGGTGCAGGGTGCGGGATTCACAAAACAAAAGATAGACTCAGCCATCTGCCCTGCTAGAGCCTAGACAGGGCCAGAAGGGTGGAGGAACCCAGTGCACACAGGGTATCTGGAAAGGCCTGGCTTTTAGACTGCTAAAGCAAAAAGCAGAGACAGAGATGCAGCCAGACCCAGTGGAGAGTCCAGAGACATAAACTAGCAGTGGGCAATTCTCTGCCTGCACTGACAGAGCAAATTAAAATAAATAAATAAAAAACGCCAAAGACACACGTGAAAATTT
>PVLC010040055.1:0-14006 GCA_004027655.1 Graphiurus murinus
AAAAAAAAAAAAAAAAAAAAAAAAATCTAGGGCAGGGGGTGTAGCTCAGTGGTCAAGCATTTGCCTAACATGCACAAGGATTTGGGCTCTATCCCTAGGACCACAACATAGTAATAACAATAATAATGAAGATTTTTTTTTTAAATAAGCCAGGTGCAGTAGTATACACCTGTAATCCCAGTACTTGGGAAGCTGAAACAAGGTCAAAGGTTCAAGGCCAGCTTCAGTATCTTAGCTCGGCCCTGTTTCTAAATTAATTAATTAATAAGGCTGGGGCTATAGCTCAGAGGTAGAATGCCCCTGAGTTCAACCCCCAATACCAAAAAAAAAAAAATTTTTTTTTAATAAACAAAAGAGACCAAAGGACTCTCCCAGATTAAATCAGACAACCAGACTGGAAAGACTGACAAAATCTGTAGGTTGCATATTTATTCTATTCCTATTAATTTCCTGGTTTTAATCATCAGGCAGCAATTATGTAAGATTAACATTTGGAGAGCTAGGTGAAGAGTATGATAGGAATTTTTTGTGCTATTTCTGCAACTTTCTGTAGGTCTGAAATTATTCCAAAATGAAGAGTGAAAAAAAGAAAGGAAATTAGAGACCTCAGAGATCTCTCCCTCTGTCCCTCTGGGGGAGTTTATCGGATCCTAACTCAAAGAGGACAGGAAATTCTGCCCCTCAGAGACAGAGTCCAGAGGCTGGTGTCTGCTGCAGCGGCCCTGCCATATCTTACAGACATGCATTGAAATATGTTCGAATGAACCAGGGCCTGGGATTGCTTCCCAGTGAGGGGAGCTGGTGGGGCAGGGACGAAGGACGGGCCAGGGACCCATCACCGATGAGGCTGTGGGGCAGGCACCAGGCATAGGGGTTCAGTTCTCTTCTGTCTGCTCTGGTGTCTGTTTAAAATTCTGCAAAATAGAATGTTTTGTGAAACAGCACTAGAGGTAGAAGAACAGGAGGAGACTGGAGGGGCACTAGAACAGCCAGGACCACCCAGGCTGCTCTGACTCCTCCCCAGCTCACCCAAGTCCTGAGACACAGACTCTTGCCCAAGAGTCCTCGCTCCCACACAGCAGTGGCCTCCGACCAGGTCCACTCATCACCTCCCCAGAGTGCCACGAGCCCCTTCCTCCCTCAAGCCGGGGGGGGATGGCACACAAGAAGCAGGTGTCCTGATGGCCCAGTGGTCTCCCTCTGGGGACTCTGCACGGTGATAAGAGGCCCCCCTCTCCAAAGTGCTGACCATCCTTGGTATTACAGGCTGCAGACTGCCCTGGCCACCCTCTGAAAGCAGTCCCAAAATCCCTGGGACAACCCCAACTGCACCCACACCATGAGTGCTGGTCTTTCCTGGCCTCTGTCTCCCTGAACTTGCTGTCATGAGATGCATACATTCATGGCTGAATAACTTGCTAGACATGAGGAGGTGGGAGAAGGTATTACCACTTCCATCCTCCCAGACCAGGGCTGAGGGGAGAATGACGACATGGGCAGCCGGACATGGTGGTGCACACCTATGATCCCAGCACTCAGGAGCCTGAGACAGGAGGGTTGCAGGTTCAAGGCAGCCTCAGCAGCATAGTGAGGCCCTCAGCAACTTAGCAAGACCCTGTTTCAGATTTAAAATATATATATATGTTCGAATGATCTAGGGCCTGGGATTGCTTCACAGTGAGGGAAGCTGGTGGGGCAAGGACGAAGGACAGGCCGATATATATATATCGTTCAGGGTATAGCTTGGAGGTAGAATGCCCCTTGATTTAATCCCCAGTACCCTCCCCCAAAACAAAAACACAGGGGATCAAAGGGGGAGAGACATGCGGGTCCCCAGCTGAGAAATCCAGAAGGGTGTTCAGACCTGAGACCACCCCCACGGAGTGCCCTGGGCATCAATAAGGGTCATGGCACTGCAGAGATACCCATACCCTCCCAGGGCACAGAAACAATCGCCTTATGCCTTTGCCCACCTCCAAGGGGGGTACAGAAGCCACAAGGAGGCTCATGACCCTTGGGAGCCACCGGGGACAGGAACAGTGCAGTCACACCGTGGGTGTACAGATGGCATCCCGGACCACACTGTCTCTCTCACACACACCGCACTCACCCTCACCTGCACACTTACTCTGCTGTTACCATATCCTCTGAGATTAGCGTTGATGCCACCATTAGTGGGGAATCAGAATGCATGGAGGCCCGACATCCAGGAGCAGGTGCCTGAAAGAAACCCAGAGGAATTACGGAGAGCATGGGAACTGACCAGTCAGGAGCAGCGACACACACCTGCAATCCCAGCTACTCAGAGGCTGAGGCAGGAGGATTGAAAGTTCAAAAGCAGCCTGGGCAATTTAGGAATATCCCATCTCAAAATAACAAATGAAGCCGGGCGTGGTGGCACACGCTTGTAATCCCAGCATTCGGGAGGCTGAGACCGGAGGATCCGGGTTCTCGGCCAGCCTCAGCTACCTAGTGAGGCACTCCGCAACTTAGTGAGACTCAGTTTCAAAATAAAGAATAAAAAATAGGGCTGGGGGTGTAGCTCGGAGGTAGAATGCCCCTGAGTTCAATCCCCAGTACCGCAAAAAAAAAAAAAAATGAAAAGGGTTGGGGATGTAGCTCATAGCTCAGTGGTAAAGCATTCATGCATGTGGCCAGGGTTCAATCCCTAGAACATAGAACAACAACAACAACAAAAAAAGGAACCATCCTGCACACTTGGATTTATTTATTTTTGTGTGTGTGGTACTGGGGATTGAACCCAGAGGTGTTTTATCTTCGAGCTACACCCCCAGCCCCATTTTATTTCTTATTTGGAAACAGGGTCTTGCTAGGTTGATCCTAGTCTCACTACTTGTTGAGGCTGACCTCAAACCTTCGATCCTCCTGTCTCAGCCTCCCAAGGCTGAGATTATAGGTGTGTATCACCACACCCGGCTCCACACTTGGATTTATGCTGTAGAAAAGGTGAGAAAGAGCCAGGCATGGTGGCTCACACCTGGAATTCCTGTACTTGGGAGGCAGAGATAGGAAGATTGCAGGTTCCAGAATAGCCTCAGTGACATAGAGAGATTCTCAGCAACCTAATGAGAGCATGGTTCAGAACAATAAATAAAAAGGGATGGGGTGCAGCTCAGAGGTAGAATGCCCCTGTGTTCAATCCCCAGTACCACACAAAAAGAGAGAGAGAGAGAGAGAGAGAGAGAGAGAGAGAGAGAGAGAGAGAGAGAAAGAAAGAAAGAAAGAAAGAAAGAAAGAGAAAAGGTTAGAAAGTAGGGATCAGCGTCATATTGTGAAATACCTGCGGTGTCAGTTCAAAGCCCTGAAAATCAGTTAGATGGTTGTCCTTAAATTCAGGGCACTCCTTGGCCATACACACACACACACACACACACACACACACACACACACACACACACATACACACACACACACACTACCTGTCACACACAGTACTCTGAGTCATTGGACTAAAGCTCAGTGTTCATGGGTTGATGTACATAAACTGGAATGAGAAAAGGTTAGTGCCGAGGGTTTGGGTTTTTATTTACTATTTTATTATATATCATGCCTTTTTAAATTTAATGTGCTTAGGGCAGTGTGTTGAATGGTGTTGAATGATGGAAATCTGAGAATAATTCTTACAGAAACAGGGCTAGGAGTGTAGCTCAGTGGTAGGGCGCTTGCATAGCTTGTGTGAGGCCCTGGGTTCCATCCCCAGCAAGAAGGAAGGAAGGAATGGCTCCCCCCATTTTCTTACCTTCCTGATATAAATTGCATTGCCTGGAAGTAACTGAGAAGGAGACCATTGCAGGTGAACCCTGTACTCACTGTCAATTGCTGTGGCAGGCTTATTCTAATCCAAGCCGATAAGGCCCCTATTCCAGGATATTCGGATAAGGCCCCTATTCCAGGCCTAGAACCTACCTGCAGGACCGCCCTCCCTGCCCCTCTCCAGCTACCGCTAGGAGAAGCTGTCCCAATCACAGCATCGGGGCACCACCTGGTGGTCAATGTAAAAACTGCAGCTCCTCCCTACCCCATATGCTGTGGGTTCCTGCATGTATCTCCTAGCTCAGTGGGCCGGAGGTCAGGGGTAGTTTTAAAAGGAGCGGCCTCTACTGTGTTGGCAAGCCTGGTATTGAACCCCAAGTTGGCTACTAACTGGTAATTGACCTTGGACAAGTGACTGAAATTCCATGAGCCTATTTGTTTTGTGATGCTGGGGATTGAGTCAGGGGCATAGTACCTCCGAGTTACACCTCCAGCCCTTTTTACTTTTTATTTTGAAATAAAGTTGCTGAGAACCTTGCTAAATTGCTGAGGCTGGCCTGGAACCTGTGGTCCTCCTATCTCAGCCTCCCAAGTACTGGGATTACAGGTGTGTGCCACCACACCCAAAACCCAAGTGGGTCCACTTAAGCCATTTGTACTGTTTGAACTGTGTTTTCTCTCCTCTGAATGCTGCATATTTTCTAGTAGTGCTCTGAAACCTCTTTCCTCTATGGGAAAGTAGAGAAAGGATTTATACAAAGTGAATATTTGTTTTCAGTCTTACTGTTCCATGCAGGAGCTTGGAATTTTGGCCTGGTTGATAATGCAGCCTAATGCATTCATGCCGTGCTTCTGTTTTTCAAAAAGGCCATGTAAACCCCTGTGAAATCAGATATATAAACTCTAGATAACAGAAAAGAAATTGATTCCAACTGTTCAACAGTCAGGCCTCAACTGGGTGTGGTGGTGCACACCTGCAATCCCTCCTTGGGAGGCTGAGACAGTAGGATCACAGATTTGAGGACAGCCTCAGTAACTTAGCAAGGCCCTCAGCAACTTAACAAGACTCCATTTCAAAATAAAAAATAAAATAGGAGCCGGGCGTGGTGGTGCACGCTTGTAATTCCAGCATTCCATTCCGGAGGCTGAGACCGGAGGATCCGGGTTCGCGGCCATCCTCAGCTACCTAGTGAGACACTCCGCAACTTAGTGAGACTCGGTTTCAAAATAAAGAATAAAAAAAATAGGGCTGGGGGTATAGCTTGGAGGCAGAATGTCCCTGAGTTCAACCCCCCAGTACCGCAAAAAAAAATAAAATAAAATAGGGCTGGGGTGTAGCTCAAAGGTAAAATGCCCCTGGGTTCAATCTCCAGTACCACAAGAAAGAAGAAGACAAGCCGGGTGTGATGGTGCACGCTTGTAATCCCAGCATTTGGGAGGCTGAGACCGGAGGATCCAGGGTTCGAGGCCAACCTCAGCTACCTAGTGAGGCCCTCTGCAACTTAGTGAGACCCGGTTTCAAAATAAAGAATAAAAAATAGGGCTGGGGGTATAGCTCGGAGGTAGAATGCCTCTGAGTTCAATCCCTAGTACCGCAAAAAAAAGAAAGAAGACAAAGTCAAAGACAGCATCTGCAGATGAGCCACGGGCAACAGTGAACCAAAGTCAAAGTCTTTAGAGAACGTGAAATGAGAGGGCTGCTGGCTGGGATGGCAGACCTCCTGCAGAGGTGGAGAGACCGCATCCCAAGGAGGCTCCAGGGCAGGGGAGGGAGATGCAGGCCTCGGACCAGAGACAGCAGCATCCGCCAAGTCACAGGAAAGTCAGAGAAGAGAGCTGTTGAAAGAGGCTTCCAGCTGCTGCAGTCCCTGTCTACCAGCGCCACTGGCCTGGGGTCCGTCCAGCAGCATAAGCCGGGCACAGCGGCTCTCTTCTGTTATCAGTCTTGGGAGTTTGAGACAAGAGGATTGCAGGTCCGCGGTCAGCCTCAGCAACTTAATGGGGCCCTCTGCAACTCAATGAGACCCTGTTTCAAAATAAATTCAGGCTAGAGGTGTAGCTCAGAGGTAGAATGCCTCTGGTTCAATCCCCAGTGCCACAAAAAGAATAAACATAAAGGCTAGGGGCATGGTTTAGTAGTAGAGTATCCCTGTGTTCCATCCCTAGCAAAACATACACACACACACACACACACACACACACACACACACACACACACACAGGTGAGTTAAGTGATAAGTGGTCATGAAACCCTTATTTCAACTTTGTGTATGTTTGAAAAATATTTTGTGTGGTACCATTGATGGAATCCAGGACCCGATGTATATGAGGCAAGTACTCTACCACTAAGCTACATTCCTGACCCTGAAAAAATCTTCAAAATATGTTTTGGGGAAAGCTCTGGTAAGCAATGGCAGCATTTGGTAATGTCCTTGTAGTGGGGATAATGTCATTATCAGGACATTCTAGAAAGGGCTCTTGGCTCTGGGTTCTTAGGAAGCCAGAGCAGCCATGTCAGCCACCCTTCTTTTCCAGGGTCCCATCTTCTCCATGCCTGAGGGAGACTTCTTACCAGAAGTCTGATCCTCGCATGGGAGCCACATATTCCAGGGATGGAAAGGTGCCCCATCACCTGGTCCTCCTGTAGCTGGTACCACAGCTGTCATCATGGTTCTCTCACTGCCAGCTGCCCTGTGGCTCAGGTCCAAACACTGCCACCAGGCACCCCAGGCACCCCCAGGCTAGCCAGTCAGTAGCACCCGGACAGGACCCCAAATACACTGGCAGGGTGTCCCTTGCCGGCTTCTCACACAGGGTCCTCTGCTTTCATCCTCTATATCTGTCCACAACGTGCCCCAGCCCCCAGCCTCTGTCCTGTGCTCACAGAGCCTGGGACCCGCTGGCAGACTAGCCTCCACACCAAGCCTCCATGGAAGACAGTCGCCTCCCCCCAAGGAGTGGGAAGCCCCACTGGCAACCTGTTGCTAGGAGGCCTAGGCTTCCCGCTCCTGCACGTCCATCTGGTTCCTTCCTTTCCTTTTTCTCTCCTTCTTGGGCTCTGGGATCCAGCCTCTGCTGGAAGGCACATCCAAAGCTTCCTGTTCTGCAGCCTCACAGCCAAGTCTATTTCTGGGGGGCATGAGGAAAAGGAAAGGCTCTGGGGGAGTTATTGAAATCATTAGGGATGGTGAAGAATAGGGACACATTGACCTCTGTCTCCTTGGAAGTGGATCTCACCTCTGCAGGTGCATTCTGACCACTTGCCACAAGAGGGTAGGGTAGAATTAAGAATAGAGCGGACATGGTACTGCTGTGTCCTCGGACAAGGGTGACTGGCTTTGAAGAAACAGCAGGTCCCAGATCCATCCACAGAGAAATGATGATCTGGGCGTGGTGGCGCACCCTTGTAATCCCAGCATTTGGGAGGCTGAGACGGGAGGATCCGAGTTCGCGGCCAGCTTCAGCTACCTAGTGAGGCACTCTGCAACTTAGTGAGACCCTGTTTCAAAATAAAGAATAAAAATTAGGGCTGGGGGTGCAGCTCGGAGGTAGAATGCCCCTGAGTTCAACCCCCAGTACCGCCAAAAAAAAAAAAAAAAAAAAAAAACAGAGAAACAATGGAACCCAGATTCACATTTCCTCAAGCATTCTGCATTGCATCAAGCAGTCTTCTTTCAACACAAGTTGAGACATCTGAGCATGTACTGAGCATCTGCAGTAGGCCAGATGCTGTGCTGTGCCCTGGGAAATAGGTTATTCCATTTACAGAATCCCCTCGAAATAGTATGTGAGCCCCATTTTTTGGTTCTGGGGATTGAACCGAGGGGTATTTAACTCCGATCTACACCCCTAACCTTTTTCATTTTTTGTTTTGAAACAGGGTTTTCGAGCTGGGAGTGATGACACATGCTTGTAATCCTAGTACTTGGGAGGCTGAGACAGGAGAATCACAGGTTCAGGGACAGCCTCAGCTACTTAGTGAGGCCCTTTACAACTTAGTAAGACCCTGTTTCAAAATAAAGAATAAAAACAGGGTTAGAGGTGTACCTCAGAGGTAGAATGTCCTTGGTTCAATTCCTAGTATCACAAGAAAAAGAAAGGAAGGAAGGAAGGAAGGAAGACTTTCTAAATTGCTGAGGCTGGCCTCAGAACCCATGATCCTCCTGTCTCAATCGCTCAAATACTGGGATTACAGATATGTGCCACCAAGCCCAGCTGTGATCCCCATTGTGTGTGTGTGTGTGTGTGTGTGTGTGTGTGTGTGTGTGTGTGTGTGTACATTTTATTAAATTGCTTATCCTTTTGAAAAAAGTTTAATAATAAAATATGGCTGGCATGTAGCTTTGAGGCAGAGAGTACCCCTAGGTTCAGTCCCCAGTACCAAGAAAAGGATTTGGTTTAACTGCAAAGACCTGTGCTGACTCTGAAGCTGGAAGCCTCAGGGGCTGGGGTACAGGTCTGACTTTCTCACCATTAGCATCTTAGTGAATTTAGCTGCTTAGTCTGCCCCTCCCAATCAGCCTGGAAGCCAGGAATGTCCAGAAGGGCTTTGAAGGAGGAGAAGGTACAAAGCAGGGGGAGGGGGAGGAGGCGCTGCTGGGGAGTGACAACAGAAGCCACAGGCATTACTGACCTGCTTTATGCTCATGGCACGCCTAAGTGATGTGGGCAGGTGTGCGCGTGGAAGCGGCAGGAGCACAGGTGCCCACCACCAGGCTCCCACTCTTTTGGCCCTCCAGGGCCCTCTGTAGAGACACCCAAGTTTCAGATCAACTCTGAAAGCTCATTGGCTTTTTTTTTTTTTTTTGCGGTACTGGGGATTGAACTCAGGGGCATTCTACCGCCGAGCTACACCCCCAGCCCTATTTTTTATTCTTTATTTAGAAACAGGGTCTCACTAAGTTGCAGAGTGCCTCACTAGGTAGCTGAGGCTGGCCGCGAACCTGGATCCTCCAGTCTCAGCCTCCCAAATGCTGGGATTACAAGCATGGGCCACCACGCCCGGCTTGCTCATTGGCTTCTGTTCCTTCCCTTTGCCCTAGCTGGCTCTGTGGCAAGCTCTAGGAAAACTGAGCCAGCGGGGACGTGGCTAATGTGCACCTACAATTAATCCCCCCACGCCCACTTTCTGAGCCTGGGCGGCCATCAGTTGCTCAACTAATCCCCCCACACCCGCTTTCTTGAGCCTGTGTGGCCATCAGTTGCTTCCACCACAGCAGATGGCCACCCCAAGGTGCTGAGCTGAGGGTGAGTAAAGACCGGCTCCTTTATGGCTAACAATTCATAGGGTGATGACCTCACATTGCTCCTCTGGGAACCAGGCCCAAGAACTATATTTTTGTAGGTAACATAAAATAAGTGCCATCTCAGCAAAGACTAAGACTGAACAAATCTCCCAGTCCCAGGAGAACTGACACAGTTGACAAAAGCCATCCACAAGTGTTCTGCTGAAAGTCGAATGCCTGCATTGAGATGGAGAATGGTATTCATTGCCTGGCTTCTAGAGCCCAATGGAGCCCCAGGGAGCCAGAAACCTCTCCCTCCCTACGATGACTCAGAAAGGCAGCTATGGGCCTCATCTGGGTTCCCAGAGTGTCTTACAGGCCTGCAGGAAGTTGACAACTTGTGTGTGCTGGAACGAAACCGAGAAGTAAGGATGGAATAACTTCCCTCATCTGGTTCATTGGCAAACTCCTATTCATTCTTCAAAACTCTGCTCCTGAGTTTTCCCCCTCTAGGAAGCCCTTCTCAGTCCCCGCCATTGTCTGCAGCTCAGTCAAACCTGATTCCAACCTGGACCTCACTGATTTCCCAGCCTCAAAGGTCACCCTTCCCTGTAATGCTCAGAGAAAAATGGGTTAAGACCCAGGAAAGGCCAGACATGGCCCAGGTTCTCCTCCCCTAGGTATAGTTAGTCTTGAGTATATAAATGAGAAGAACTTGCTTTGCTCAGCACGTCTGTAAACCCAGCCACTTGGGAGGCTGAGGCAGGAGGATGGAAAGCTCAAGGCCAGCCTAGACAGCTTAGGGAGACCCTGTCCCCCACAAAAGTAAAAAGGGCTGGGGATGTAGCTTAGAGGTAGAGTGCCTGGGTTCAATCCCCATTATCACAAAAGAAAAAAGGCCTGGATCTGAGAAATGTGTGTTCACGTGATTTTTGTCAGTGTGCAGACATATAGAATATACTTTACACAAACTAAGACTGCTATATCACTGGTGATATAATCCGTGTGTGTGTGTGTGTGTGTGTGTGTGTGTGTGTGTGTGTGTGTATGTGTGTATGTCTGTGTGTGGTACTGGGGATTCAACTCAGAGGCATTCTACCTTCAAGCTACACCCCCAGCCCAATTTTATTTCTTATTTGGAAACAGGGTCTTACTAGGTTAATGAGTCTCACTACTTGCTGAGGCTGTCTTCAAACTTGCAATCCTCCTGTTTCAGCTTCCCGAGTGCAGGGATTACAGGAGTGCACCACTACACCCGACTGATACAACCCTTTTTATTTTTTATTTATTTATTTATTTTTTCGGTACTGGGGATTGAACTCAGTGGCATTCTACCTCTGAGCTATTCCCCCAGCCCTATTTTTTTTTTATTCTTTATTTTGAAACCGGGTCTCACTAAGTTGCAGAGTGCCTCACTAGGTAGCTGAGGCTGGCCTCGAACCCGGATCCTCCGGTCTCAGCCTCCCAAATGCCGGGATTACAAGAGTGCGCCACCACGCCCGGCTAACCCTTTTTAATTATTTATTTATTTTCTCTTCTGTGGTATTGGGGATTGAACCCAAAACCTTAGGTATGCTAGAAAAGCGCTACCTCTGAACCATACCCCCACCTCTTTTTAATTATTTTATTCTGAGACAGTGTCTTGCTAAGTTGCCAAGGCTAACCTCAAACTTGGGATCCTCCTGCTTCAGCCTCCGAATCACAGAGATTGCAGCTGCATGCCACGGCACCAACTTGCAGTTGGGTCAAAGTCACATAGGACCACCATCTAATGTGTGGTCCACTGTCGACCAAAATGTTGTCCTGTCTCTGCCCCTGTGACTGCAACTGGCTCTTCTGCCCTGACATCTCTCCTCAGCTACCTCTTGCTCCTTGGTGACTCCACAAACATGTCTAGGACCAGAACAAAACTTTCTAGAAGGTTTAGGAAAGGCAGAAGTGGAGTGCAATGCAGAAGAGAGTCCCCTGGGACCCCAGCCACCCGGATCTGCAGATTGCAGGCAAGGCCACCGACGGGCCCCAGGGCCTTCTCCTGCACTGGACTGCTGCCCGTGTTGGGACAGTGGCCACCCACCTGACCCCCCCCTCCCTGAAGCCCAAGACCGGAGCAGGGACCCCCACCCAGCCCCCTCTGGGCCCAGACCAGGCAGCAAGCAGTTTCCAGGCTTGGTTCAGGGAGGGCAAGGACAGCTATTTACTTTTTTTTTTTTTTTCGGCACTGGGGATTGAACTCAGGGGTGTTTTACCTCTGAGCTATACCCCCAGTCCTATTTTTTATTCTTTATTTTGAAACCGGGTCTCACTAAATTGTGGATGCCTCACTAGGTAGCTGAGGCTGGCCATGAACCAGGATCCTCTGGTCTCAGCCTCCCAAATGCGCCACCTCGCCTAGCTAGCTATTTACATTTGATTGAGGACAATTTAGCTCAAGGGTGAAAACTTTGTGTTCCAGAATAGAATTCCCTGCATTGACTTTTACAAGTTTCTCCCCCAACAGGTATCAATCTTTCCTCAATTTCAAATCTGAGTCAGTCAGGGCCTGAAACTGAGGTTAGATGGCTTCAAGAACACTGAATCCAAGCATGTCTGGTTTTTTTTTTTTTTTTTTTTTTTTGCAGTTATGTCGTGGGAAAGTGCAATACCTTTTTCATGGATCCTTAGCCTCCGTGGTGAAAATAATTTCTACACGTGCCAGTCAGGGACAAAGGCAGGAGTTTATTTAGGAAGGTAAGGGACTTGAGGGAGAAGACAGATGAGAGGAGATCTTCTGGGCCAACCGAGCTAGAGAGCCCATTTGCATCCTTTTCAGTCCTTATACAGAACCCCCAAAGAAGGCGTGGGCACAGCTGAGGTCCAGACCTTCTCTTCCTCAAGTTTCTTAGCAACAAGGGGTGGTGGCTGGCTGAAGTCTGACCTTTGTCCTCTCCTTGGATCTCTGGAGTCTCAGGTGGGGAGAGGAGTCTTTGAGATGAAGGGTGTGGGCCCACTAAGACATCTGCCTAAAACCTGACACATCCTATAGGGTGGAGTTAGAGATTATGAACTCTCCAGATTTTAAATTATATTTTTCCTTTTCCTTCCCATTGTCTCTTTTCTACCTAAATTTTTTTTTCTTTTCTTTTTTTTTTTTTTTTTTTTTTTTTTTTTTTGCTTTCTACCTCCGAGCTATACCCCCAGTCCTATTTTTTATTCTTTATTTTGAAACCGAGTCTCACTAAGTTGCAGAATGCCTCACTAGGTAGCTGAGGCTGGCCGCGAACCCCAGTCCTCCAGTCTCAGCCTCCCGAATGCTAGGATTACAAGCGTGCACCACTACGCCCGGCTCCACCTAAATTTTCATTTCGTCTATTCTACCTCATCAGTACTGAGGATTGAACCTAGGAGCATTCTACCTCTAGCTACATCCCCAACCCTATTTTCTATTCTTTATTTTGAAACAAGTTCTCACTAAATTGCAGAGGGCCTCACTAAATAGCTGAGGCTGGCTGCAAACCTGTGATCCTCTTATCTCAGCCTCCCAAGTACCTGAATTACAAGTGTGTACCACCATGCCTGGCTCAAGCAGACATGCTTGATCTTAAAACAAAATGTCAAGCCGGGCGTGGTGGCACACACTTGTAATCCCAGCCTTCGGGAGGCTGAGACAGGAGGATCCAGGTTTGCGGCCAGCCTCAGCTACCTAGTGAGGCACTCCGCTACTTAGTGAGACCGGGTTTCAAAATAAAGAATAAAAATAAAATAGGGCTGGGGTGTAGCTCGGAGGTAGAATGCCCCTGAGTTCAACCCCCAGTACTGCAAAAAAATAAATAAATAAAATAAAATAAAACAAAATGTCAGGTACGTGGTCTGGGGTTTTTTTTGTTTTGTTTTGTTTTTTGCAGTACTGGGGATTGAACTCAGGGGCATTCTACCTCTGAGCTACATCCCTGGCCCTATTTTTTATTCTTTATTTTGAAACAGGGTCTCACTAAGTTGCAGAGGGCCTCACTAGGTAGCTGAGGCTGGCCGTGAACCCGGATCCTCCAGTCTCAGCCTCCCAAATGCTGGGATTACAAGTGTGTGCCACCACACCTGGCTAGGTACATGGTCTTAAAACAAAATTATTTGTGGGGAATGATGGCACAAGTCTGTAATCCCTGTACTTGGGAGGCTGAGACAGGAGGATTGCAGGTTTGAAGCCAGGCTCAGCAACTTAGCAAGATCCTGTTTCAAAATAAAAAATAAAAAAGGCTAGGAGCGTAGTTCAGAGGTAGAGTACCCCTGGGTTCAATCCCCAGTGACATACACACACACACACACACACACACACACACACACACACACACACAATTATTCAATGGTGCTTGTGAAGGCAGGCGGTTGACTTTACTCGATGTTAGAAGTAAAATTTTATGGTGTTGTCAAAAAAATAAAGACATGCATCTGAAAGCAGCTCGGCAAGACCAATTTTACTTTTTGCAAAAAGGGATCCTGCAACCAGTAAGGTCAAGTATGCAAGAACAACATGGAGGAAGCTTGCTGGCGTTTTATTCTCGAGTGAGGCTTCTGTGCTGCGCTCCTACTGGTGGGAACACAGCCTCACAATCTTTACACCATTGGCTGAAGGGGGTAACGGGGGAGGGGTTAGCACTCACAAAGATAGCACTTCAAAATGCTATCTTTACAAAAATACAATCACACAGCCCGGTGTGGTGGCACACGTTTGTTTTTTTTTTTTTTTTTTTTTTCGTTTCTTCCATTTATTAAATTATCAAAAAATTACATGATGGCATATATAGGTAAAGCTTATTCATTTTCAGTTAATGAGCGCAACAAAGCTTTTCTGGAGAGTAAATTGACAGTATCCAATAAATAAAATGTTAATAAACCTTCGACAATTCCAATTCTTGATATTTGTTCTCAAACTTTACTCATACATGACACTGAGAACTATGTACCAAGATGTCTGTTTCAGCACTATTTATAATAACAAATTTTGTAAATAATTAAATATCAGTAGGAGAATGG